>MU623392.1:0-214213 GCA_025201765.1 Daldinia sp. FL1419
CGTGCTGATCGTGCCTCAGGGTGTACTTCTAAAAGACCCTTGTTAAGTATTGACAAGGGGTCACAAGCTAACATTATTTCAGGGGGTGGACTGTACAGCTTGACTCAAGGAGGGCGGTGTGGGGTCTTGGGTCCCTTGCAGCGTCCGGTTATCGGGTTGAAGAAGTAAAATCTGGGGAAGACGGCGGGTATCGCTATAGATGACGTGATTTGGGCGGTCGACAAAGCATCCGATCGGTATATGACCTGCCTAAGGTACCTCCCTACTAAGTAGCCAAGGTACCTAAGTAGCCTAGCCAGGTTAGCCTAAAAAGGTGGTCTGTGCGCAAAGACTACATTGTTTTCATCTCGTAGGGCTGACATTTGTCCACGCTGTCACCTGCTTTTTGCTTATTCAATGCTGTACGTCTTTCCAGAAACAAGGGAATAGTAAGGCTACCTATATAAAGCGGGAGGATAGTATAACTGGGATGAGCGGATGGCAAATTGTAATAATTATTTCAACTTCTATAGAATTTTGTTGTTCCCGCAGTTTAGCTAGGTACCTAGTTATTCAGATAGTTGCAGTTTATTCGAGATATTGCGATATAGTCGAGCATCCCCTTTTATTATATCGCTTAATATACGCTGTAATATACGACTTTTATCTCGGTTGCCAACAGTATGTCATGCTCGTATTTACCGGCAAATCTATCAAGATGGATAAACTCCTCGACGGCTCAAAATACTTACAGGTATCGAGCCCTAGAAAATAAATTCGCTGTGAGAATTCATATCATTGTACAGAGCAATGTCGTCCAAACCAATGTCTAGTACCGATTGCAACCCAAGTGGCCACTACAAAGTGAATAAAAAAGACCCTCATTATTCCGACGTAAACGCCTTCCCCCATCCCTCCAGATAGCTCTCAAATTAGGTTCATCCAAAAGCATTTATTTATGCGGAAACCTCCGTAGCGGCCTCTGTAGTTTTCGCACCCGTAGTCGATGTCCCCACCGTTTCCGCGTCGTCCTCGACGTCCTCGTATTCGCTACTCGACGATTTGGCTCGCGAGTGGTTTTTCATAAGAATCTGACCTGCGCCTTTCCGCCCGAAAAAATCCTCCGTACGAATTCCTCGCACTTTGCTTGGGTCAATTGTTGACATGGAGCTTCCGCTCGCTCGGTGCTGGCGAATGTATTCTCGGACAGGGGCCATAGCCGCATCGCGACAGGCTTCCTTAATGTCACTGCCAGACATACCAGCCGTTACTCTCGCTATGTACTCAATATTGAAATTATCAGGATCGGTATTCGTATCTTTGAGGACAAGTTGAAGGATCCGTAACCGTTGGTTTTTATCCGGTAAAGATACAGGGAATTTCTTGGGCATTCTGCGGAGGATAGCCTCGTCGATGTCATGAATACGATTGGTAGCACCAAGCACAACGATTCTTGCGGGGAGTCCCTGCGTATTCGCTGAAGTTAAGCCATCCCATAATGTCATGAATCTATTAGCCATCGTTAGTTACGGTGTATGATCGTGCGATGACCGTCCTTACTCTGCTTTAACCATGCCGCTAGCTTCGTGCTCACCGCTTCTCCTAGTTCCTAGTACTGCGTCTATTTCATCGATAAATATAATAGCAGGCTGAAGTTTACGAGCAAGCGAAAACACTGCTCGAACAAGCTTATTCGAATCGCCGTACCACTTCTCGGTCAAGGTCGAAATATGAAGGTTGATGAAGGATGCGCCGCTTTCGTGTGCGACAGCCTTGGCCAACATGGTCTTTCCGCAACCTGGAGGACCGTAGAGTAATACACCAGAAGGCGCGGATAATAAGGGCGCTGCGTGAGAGTAGAGATGCGGCATCGTTAACGGGTATATGACGGATTCTTTAACCTCCTCAATGATATCCTCCAATCCACCAATATCTGTAGAACACATTAGAAGTGCAAGTTTAAACGGCCAAGGGAAAAACGTGCTTACCATCAAATCCGACAGGTATATCTTCCGGTGGGACAACCTCCAGCGCAACAAGGTTCTCATATTCGTTAAGGACTAGGTCCTCTATTCGAGGACCCCGTTTCGTTCCATTGCTTTCGTCTTCCTCGTTGCCTTCTTCTTCGTATTCTCTCGATTTTTGTAATCTCTGAAGATTCGCTTTCGCCTTGAGACGGGCTTGTTCGCGTTTCTCCTTGTCCGGATCGGCGAGGGTTCCTTGAAGGGTCGATATAACATTTCGAGTTAGAAACCAGGCGGCCCCAGCCTAGCCGACAGTGTTAGTGATAACAATTCAGTATTGTGGATAGATTCCGATCGAAGAATGTTATCTTACCGTGCCTAGAATCAAGAGCAAGTCCCAAAAATAATCGGATCCATTTCGTCTTCGGTCAACCATGGCGAAGGACTGCTTGATCCCGTTGAGAATCATTGGATACGCCTCCCAGTTGGCTGGGTGAAATTAAGATGGTGGAAATGCAGGCTCGTGTGGGTTTAGAGTTTAGACACGCCACAATACTAAGCAGGCCGGGCATACGTACAGTCCCCGATTCAGGTGTTAAAAGGTTGGAACATGTACTATGTGTAAGCTTGTTAGGCCAGGTACATAGGTAAACCTTGGTCTACACAGTAAAGTTATCAACGCCACATGCAGACGGGAACGTGGCGGCCTTACGTATTGTACCTAGGTAATTTCAGGCACGCCCTGGCGCCCACTATGTATCTAGGTGGTTAGTTAGGTACTAAGTCTTAAGTATCGATTCGTTTGCACACCTCCGCGATTAGGTAATCTAATCTGATCTGTGTATTCTGTACTTAGGGTGGGGAGCTGCGCGGTACCTATGCATATCTATGTCGAAGTACTAGGTACCTTTATTGACTTGGTCTTGTTTGCAGACTTTTTGTTTACTTGGGTCCTCCAATCCTAGATTATGATTGGCGACAAGGACATCCCACCCTTCATCGCAATCTAGGATCAGTACATACCTACTATGTACATACATTATCTCTCCACGGCCTTCTGTCGCGTGATAAGACATAACCACAAACGAGTTAATTAGAGCAATTCAAAATTTATACAATTGCATCATACATCCCTAGGTGCATTACTCGGGTTAATATAATTGGGTCTAGTTGGACCTTTGCACGGACCTTATCAGAATCCACAAGACGCGACGCCAATTCATCATCGTGTTCGATGTCAAAGGCGAAGGCGGCTGCATTACTTAGACTAGTGGGTACCGACGACGAGGAAGAGGATATCTTGGCCGAAAACGCAGCAAATACCAAGAATATGGCACCGGGAAGAAAAGCCCGTGGAGCAGCTACAAACGGAGGCGCCGACCAAGCAAAGAATGCGACGCGTCAGATGAGTAAAAAGACGGCTGCTGCCGCTAAAGGTGCCACTACAACGAACCCCCCAGCGCGAAAAGCTTTGGCTGATAAATCAGCGAATGTGCAAGAAAAGCCTACACGAGGGAGAGGGAAAGGAAATAAACGGCCCGCCGAAGAAGAGATTACCCCGGTAATAGAAGATGAGCTGGAAGAGTCGACGGCTAGCGATGCGAAACCTAAAGGCGCGAGGGGTCGGCCACGAGCCTCGAAGGCACCGAAATTATCGAAAGATGACGACGTATCGACCATAGATCAATCAGAATCTGTAGCTCGACCACCGGGTAAAAGGGGACGTAAACCGAAAACGCATATCGAGACACTACCTGAAGAACCTGAAATCGCCGAAATTCCAGAAACCCAACCTGTCCCAGTCGAGGATGAGATTCCAGAGACGCAAGCAGTTGAGACGACAGGCTTTAGTCTGGAAGAAGACGACCAGATGGAAGATTTGCCTCCTCATAATCATCACGGATTTTCCTCTGTCCAACGTATCCAGTCGCATAACATTTTTGGTATAAGTCAAAGAGCAGTACCGGCGTCAGATTCCGAGCTTCACGAATCATCGATGAGACGACGAATAGGAGACCTTAGTCGGAAGTACGAAAATTTAGAAGCAAAATATCGAGACCTACGAGAGATTGGTGTTAAGGAGGCAGAGCGCAATTATGATCGGTTGAAGAAGCAAACGGAGGAAAGGGCTAACAGTGAGTATACAAGAGGTGGCGTTTCGGTACCGAAATGAGACGGCTGACGATCTGTAGCCGCGAACCAACTTATCGACACTTTAAAAGCGCAGCTGTCCGCACAAACCGAGCTAGCTAAAGAGGCGCAGCGTTTGAGACAACAACTAGAGGCTAGCCAAAGCAAGGTGGAACAATTACAGAACAAAGTCAACGATACTAATACTTCGTTGGTGGAAGCGAAGACGGAGATCAAGACACTCACTACGAAGCTAGCTGCCGCCCGATCAGCTGAGGCGGCGGTCCCTAAGATTCCAGGCAGTGCTATTAAAGGATCAAGTGCAAATAAAAGTCTTATTGCTAATGCTGAGGCCGCTGCCCAGGTAGCGCAAATGAAAGAAGATTTATACGGAGACTTGACTGGTTTGATTGTCCGTGGCGTCAAGCGAGAGGAAAACGGAGAAACTTATGACTGCATTCAGACAGGTAGAAACGGGAGTAAGTTTATGTTTAATTCTGTTTTCTCCTTTATGAGCCGTTTAAATCAAGAAATGCAAACTGACTTATTTCCCCCTAGCTCTCCATTTCAAATTGGTTGTGGGTGGTGAAGAGCTTACTGAGAAACTCGACGAACCTCAGTTTGTATACATGCCTCAGTTAGACCCAAGTCGCGATCAGGAATTGATCGAGATACTACCGGATTATCTTGTGGAGGAAATCACTTTCCCTCAGTCACATGCCGCGCGGTTCTACGCGAGAGTCATGAAGTCACTCACAGAGCGTCCGGAATATGAGTGAAAAGCGAATCATTAACACCTTTTTTCCTTATTTGCTTTTACGGAAGGTGGAGGGGTGGGGAATGCATTGCTGTAGATACCAAGATACCAGAATATAATTGATATCCCGTCCAGTACCCTCTTTTATTATTGAGGGTTTATAAATGGGTTTAGTTGAGGGTCGAATCGATACCTCGGATGGTTCTTTTTGTTGTTTTTTTTCCCTTCAATTCTCGGACCGTTGTGGCAGACCCCGATAAATCGGCGCCCGGTCCCGCATCGGTACGTGGATGTTGGGATGCACCTACGTAATCAGCCCTGTTTGTGTACCCGCAGAGCTGTGCCTTTAGTACCCTAGGTAGGTACCTAAAGGACCCCTGCAAACACAGACGCGATTTCTTAAGCTGTTCAAGCTGACACCTTGACGGCCGCTATGAAAAAGCGGGTTGCAATCTGTTAAACTCAACTTGCGACTCAACTCTTGTACCGTCTACGTCGCAAAAGTATCTTCGGGTCTCGTCTTTAATAGAGCTGAGGATTGTATAGGGGAATATAACGGTTTAATTTATTCGTTCTTTTTCTTATTTCCTATGGATCCATATCGAGCTGACCAACACATCTCATTTAAAACCTCGTCATTTTGGTGAGATCTCTACTTGTTCCGCTTCACGACGGGAACTATCCTTTACATTTTACAGCGATGGCGGGCACCAATCGCTTCAAATTCCTGGCTATAGCCATGGTATTCCACCTAATTTACATATACTCAATTTTCGATGTCTACTTTGTTAGTCCTATCGTTAGTGGAATGCAACTGTTCCGCGTGGAGAGACCCGCAGGAGTTAAGGCACCGGCGGATCGGCTCGTCCTCTTTGTTGGTGTGTATCGTTCCTTTACAGAGTGTATCAAGTTGAAATACCCTCGCTAACGGGTGAAATAACTAGGTGATGGATTGCGCGCAGACAAGGCTTTCCAGTCCCATCCCGAACCTTTTCCTGAAACCGAAGCCGATGAGGTCCCGAGACCGCTCGCTCCTTTCCTACGTTCCCGTGTACTAGAACATGGCACATTCGGTGTATCTCATACGAGGGTACCTACAGAGTCCCGACCCGGACACGTTGCTTTAATAGCAGGGCTTTACGAGGACGTTTCTGCTGTTGCGACTGGCTGGAAACTGAACCCGGTCAACTTTGATAGTGTCTTTAATAGGAGCGCACACACCTGGAGTTGGGGTAGCCCTGATATTCTGCCCATGTTTCAACAAGGCGCGACCCCTGGGAGAATAGATGCAGATTACTACGATGCGGAATTCGAGGATTTCTCTAAAGAGGCGCTTGAACTAGATTACTACGTATTCGATCACGTCAAGGAGGTTTTTGCAGCCGCGCAAAAGAACAAGACCCTCAACGACGCCTTGAGACAAGAGAAAGTTGTGTTTTTCCTGCATCTCCTGGGATTGGACACTACTGGCCACTCATACCGACCGTATTCAAAGGAATACCTGAGAAATATCAAAGTCGTCGATCAAGGCGTGAAAGAAATAACGGAGCTAGTTCAAAAGTTTTACGGCGATGATAGGACAGCCTTCGTATTTACGGCTGACCATGGTATGAGCGATTGGGGGAGCCACGGAGATGGCCACCCGGATAACACCAGGACCCCTCTCATTGCATGGGGCTCGGGTGTAGCCAAGCCGTTGGTGTATTCGGGTACCACTGCCCCCGGTCACGACGAATACTCGTCGGATTGGAATCTGGATAAAATCAAAAGAAATGACGTGCAACAAGCAGATGTTGCTGCTCTAATGGCTTACTTGATCGGCGTCGAGTTTCCTGCCAATTCCGTAGGAGAGCTGCCGCTTCCGTACCTTTCCGCAGACATCAAGGAAAAGGCTGAGGCGTCCTTAGTAAACGCTCAAGAGATTCTGGAAATGTATAAGGTGAAAGAGAACAGCAAGAAGGCAACGGAAATAAGATACCGACCTTACGAACCCCTAAGCGAGGAGAGTGGCTCGTCCCCCGAAAGTCGAGTGGCATCTATTAGAAAATTAATCGATAATGGAAACTTCGAAGAAGCCATTGAGGAGTCTGCGGCGCTGATGAAGATTGGGCTTGGAGGGATGCGCTATTTGCAAACTTACGACTGGCTATTCTTGAGAGCTCTTATTACCATTGGCTATCTAGGATGGATGGCATACGCCTTGACAACTGTGTTGGACCTACACGTATTGCAAGGCACTTCTCGACCCTCAAGGAACCTCGGCGGCGCCATCGTCTTCTCCTCAATCCTTGTGACACTTTATGCGTCCTTCATCGTATCACGCTCGCCCATTACCTACTATGCATATGCTTTCTTCCCTGTCTTTTTCTGGGAAGAGGTTTACGCTCGCCGAGATAGTTTGATCAAGGGAAGACGGGCCTTATTTGGACACGTCAAGACTGGAGCCAATGTACTCTCCCTTGTATTCAATGTTGCCATTTATATTGGCATCATTGTGTCGCTGGTAATTCCCCCCTTTTCGATTGTGAGAGGCTTCTGAAAACCACTAACGCTAATAGGCATTTGGATATATATATCGTGAGATTTTTACAATACTCTACATATTAGGAGCATTTTACCCTCTGACTGCAGGAATATCTTTCCTTCAGAAACATTTGGTTCTCTCTGCGACCTGGTTCATATCATGCCTGGCAATGAGCATTTTCACTTTACTACCGGCAATGAAAGTCGAAAACATACCTCTCACGTAAGTTGGCTTGAGTACCTTTCACATATATCAAACTGACATTTGACAGTATGGTCGGCGGCGCACTCATGGTCGTTGTTGGCATCTTGTACCTGCTTTTTGAGGATAAATTTCTGGCCGATTCTTCAAGCTCAAAGAAAAGCAGCACATTGCAGAGGGGCAATGAAATTTCTCGAACTATAATCGGGGTTCAAGTAAGTCGTCAACACTTTATAAACCATATGGCGTACTAATTCCAGTAGGTTGGTCTCATCATCTTAGCTATATTTGTGACGCGGAGCAGTGCTCTATCGTTACAAGCAAAACAGGGATTGCCACGCGGAAACCAGGTTGTAGGATGGCTAGTGCTGATCGTATCGTTTTTGATGCCCGTCGCTCATCGGCTTGAGCCCAATCACCACTACCTTCATAGGCTATTAGTCATTTTCCTTACGTGCGCACCAACCTTCGTCATTCTCACTATCTCCTACGAGGGCATCTTCTACTTCGTATTCAGCTTATTACTGCTTACTTGGGTACGACTGGAACATCATACATATGAGTTCCTCAAGCCGACTAGAAAAGTACCATCGAAGAGCGAAGACGGCAACAAGACGCCAGCGAAGACGGCTATGTCCAAATTCCGCCCGCTGGTTCTATCGGATGCTCGTGTAGCTCTGTTCTTCTTCGTCCTGCTACAATCGGCCTTCTTCAGCACCGGCAATGTCGCGTCTATTTCTGGGTTCAGTTTGGAAAGCGTAAACCGACTTTTCCCGATTTTTGATCCCTTCTCCCAGGGAGCACTTCTGATTCTTAAGATTATGATCCCGTTTGCGCTGATATCAGCCAACCTAGGTATACTCAACAAGAGAATTGGGGTAGCACCATCTGCGCTCTTCATGGTCGCAATGGTCCTGAGCGACATATTGACACTCTACTTCTTCTGGGTAGTTAAGGACGAGGGCTCGTGGCTTGAGATAGGATCAACAATAAGTCACTTTGCCATAGCAAGCCTTCTTTTCGTCTTCGTAGCCGCGTTAGAAGGGGTGAGTGCGTTGTTCATTGCAGGCGTTGAGGTCAATAACTCGCACGAGGCAGAGGTTGAGAGCAATGGGAAAACGCCGGAAGGGCCGATAGAAACGACCAACGGAGAAATCAAGGCTCAAGATATATCCCCTCCGGATGATAAATGAGTGAGTGTACTTATGTCTATATAAGGCGAATTCCTACTAAGAGCCTATACATGAAAGGCAAAATATAATGTGTACATACCACACGTGTACGTTTATCATAATACGATTATGTGAAGGAAAGTTCCATACGATATTATGCACACATGCCACGATTACGGATTCCGGTATGCACCCCCTAATTCGTATATAAAATGAATATTTAGTAAAGATCTGCTGGTCTCGCCTAGCTGAACATGAGCTGTCCACTTAAAATCGACGAAACTTGCATATGCACGACGCAATATTTGAAGAGAAAAAAAAAGAAAAAAAAGTAGCCTCATCGTTCATCGACTACCGTCGTGGGCTGAAGGGCCGATATATTATATCGACGATCTCTCTCTATATATGGTAAATGCCTCGGTAGTCCCGGCGTGTTGGCAGCCGTGTCAACTTCCAAGAGCGCGAAGTTACACACTCCACATTTTCTTAATTTCTTCGGGGTTGAATGCCGAGTGATTTGTTTACTATTGGTCGAATATGACGGGTATCTGCCGTAATGTTGTGCTGAAGAAGGATAGGACCGACGCCATTTTTAAGCGTATCCCGTCGTTGGTATATGTAAGCGTCACTTGTGAACCTGGGTTCAGGATCTAGAAGATAGAATACTATGCCGTGAACTTGTATCTAGGTCTTACAGCGCGGGGTTACTCGCCTGGGGTGAAGATATCCCACTTGCTTTTGTTGCATGTCTATCAATATTGACATGTGTCAAGCGTACTCTGTGATACTCTCATCGCTTCGCATATTATCGGGGTTGAGACAGCGTCATAATACACTACACGAGAGTGGGTACAACAACAGAAGCTATTAGACGGTCAAGATTGGCAATCTGTGTATGAAACGCCCCAGGTCTTCGGGCTGTCGTTACCGGCGGTCGCGGCCAAAACCAGCTCGTCACCCGACAGGCTCGTGAGTGTAAAAGTAGCAGCAAAAGTAGCAGCAAAAGTGGCAGGGATGAGAATAGACTAAAGAAAAACGGACTCGCCGCCGAGTCAACCTCCCGCTTCTTCACATGTCAGTAAGTTGTAACACATACACAACATACGATACCCATGTCTACCTACTATAGGTAGGTAGGTACCTATGTAATGCTGTCAGTATGGTTGCACACGACCCGTTCTAAGGGGCAATTGCTCGCCATTTGCTTCACGTATTATATACCCATTCGCCGAACGATCGGTAACTGAATACGGAGCAAACAATCTACTCCGAGGAGTCAAGTGACTCTATTATTATGAGCATTTTAACATAATACTCCAAGCTGAAGGATTGCCTCATACTTAGGTACGTACACGTAAGAGCGCGTTAGGTGCGTTCCCAACTGGTAACGGAGAGAAGATCTAATATATGAAAACCGGGATATAAGAGATGATCGCATATACCCTGATGCCTCACATGCTTCGAAGGCGATAGGTATTCTTTCCAAAGCCCCCACCACGCGCGACCGGGTTATTATAATTCAGAAAGTTAATAATTAGCAATAAATAAGAAAAGTCTAGTAGTCCTATATTTCATATGGTTAAGGCTGTAAAATTACAACATTGTCGCGTGTAATAAGACACCTCCTTTCTAATATCGTCTAATAGCAATACGTACATGGCTACTTGTAAGGGGAAAAAATAGACTAGAACGGTCGAATAGTCCCGAAGGATGGTCTGGCTACCTATTCCATGCATGTGTACATAGCACGAAAGAGCAAACCACAATATCTGCGCTAAAGTTTAATATCCGCTTGTATTTCACACCAAGGATTACTATGTCAGATACAAAGGAATAACTAGAAAGGACCTATCAGGTACAAGACCTACATACCTAGTACCTATAACTGCACTAACGAGACCTGCTAGACAATTTCTCCATACCGGCAGCTACGGGACATGTCACAGCAGATAAAAGTTGAAAGAATAGGCATTTGGAAGGAAGGAACGTTATAGCTTCGGCGATTTAGAAGTCCAGATTATACACACCGAAAAAAAGACATCAGAACCCTTTTCCAAGTTATCGTTCTTCTTCCGTTTCCTTAGAGTAAGCGCGGGACATCAAATTCGAAATCCGCTCCTGCGCTCCCGTTCTCTCTCCCCTTGTCGCATTGAACTCTTAACCCGCTCATATTCGCATCGCCTCCATTTGTGGTCCCCCAAGCTCTTTATTCGACCTTTTTTTTATAATAATTTTCTCTTATTTTCCGCATGATCACAAACCACAAGCAAACGAGTCCGATCACCTTTTGCCTCGCTTACCTGTCTCCTTATCTGTATACTAAGTATTGTTCCCACCGGTTTACCTATCCCATCTGCCTACCTTACCCGTGTCTTGCCTCACCGGACGGACGATGAGCTACCGTGAAGTTTAACCCTCCAAAATTCGAGTTCACCGACGACGTCCTTTTAGCCTTGACGGCGAGATATCCTCCTTCCTTGCGCGCATCATTTCGTTTCGGTCGTAACAAATACGTATATAATTATCGGGACGCGAATCGAGCCTCGATGGACGCCGATATGAATTCTGACGGTGGGGATACGGCAAGGCACCAGCAGCACCAGCAGCAGCACCAACCGCCGCCTCCGCCACTATCGGATTCGGGGTCGCTAGCTACACCTCCTTCTAATAGCCACAACACACCACCGGGGCCGACGACGAGTACACAAAATGCGCAAGGGCAGATGAGTTTTAGAAGGTTCGTAGGGCACCTAATGCAGCGGCGAAATCGAATATATATGCGCCATGTGTTCGCGACGAATATAGCTGACCAAGAGTGAACTTCAAATAGACAACGCGCTTCGAGGGCATGTGAGGTGCGTATTCTAATTATTATTAAATTTATTTTTTTCTTTTTACCTTTTATCCTTTCGCGTTGTAAGGATTGTCTGGCGCCCTTTTATCAATTCCAAGCTCGAGCTACCTATCTGGGGCTGGAGGTGGGATTGCTCTAAACGAGCCGAGGCATCTCGAGAATGCGATCCATATTCCGTCCACCCTGCATTGCCAAATTGTCAAACTGACCACTCGGATACCAACAGACTTGCCATGCTAGAAAGGTACGAGATAACGCCTTGTTTTGATTTACCGAATAATAAGATAATATACCAATGGCTATATCCATAAACATACATGTAGAAAGGGAGACGATATTTACATATGTAATAGGTGCGATGCGATGCGGCGAGCCTCGGCGTTCCCTGTACCAATTGCGTCGCCTTCCAAATCGAATGCAAAATCCCACAACCTAAGAGGAAGAAGACACAAGCAAATGCGACGAAGGATTCGGACAGGTGTGTACATAATCTTGGAGACTACCCGAGGTATAGTTGAATATCAGAAGATTGATTAGATCATTTCCAGCGACCGAGGGGATGTCATCGACGAGGCCTCTCCGAAGCCACCCAATGCCGGCTCCTCCAATACCTTCCCGGCGCGACCAGCTGTATTGCACTCTTCGGAAGGTGTTCCAACGACAACCGCCATAGAAGCTCAGGCTAGGAAAGAAGAGGTTGACCATGACACGTACCTTAACTTGGTCATGAAGCCCAAGTTTACGAGGGCTCCCATCACGGAAGCTGGTAGGGTCGCCTTCTTAGGGGAATCGTCGAACCTGACGCTGTTAGTCCATGATCGTCAAGGTGATACAGACGTTGTGCATTACCCGCTTCCAGAGAATGTGCGCGGATCTAGAGCCCGCTTGACCGAGTTGGATAACATCGAGATCGATATTCTTCATCGACGTGGGGCTTTCTTACTCCCCCCTAGGTCCTTGTGCGACGAGCTCATCGATTCTTACTTCAAATGGATACATCCTATCGTTCCTGTTATAAATAAGACTCGGTTCATGAGGCAGTATCGAGACCCCAAGAACCCGCCCTCGTTACTCCTTTTGCAAGCTGTCCTACTTGCTGGCTCGCGGGTCTGCCATAACCCGCAACTCATGGATGCGAATGGGTCGACTACGCCGGCCGCCTTGACCTTTTACAAGCGAGCGAAAGCTCTCTATGATGCAAATTACGAGGATGACCGCATGACAATAGTCCAAGCTTTACTGCTGATGGGTTGGTATTGGGAAGGTCCAGAAGACGTCACTAAGAATGTCTTTTACTGGAGCAGAGTTGCCATCATAGTAGCTCAAGGGTCCGGAATGCACAGGTCCGTAGAAGCGTCGCAACTGAGCAAAACCGACAAGAGATTATGGAAACGTATTTGGTGGACGCTATTTACTCGTGATCGATCCGTGGCAGTTGCGCTAGGGCGCCCGTGTAATATCAACCTGGACGATTCGGATGTTGAAATGTTGACCGAAGACGATTTCATCGAGGATGAGCCGGATAATGCGAGCGGAGTTGCCCCTGACCCCATACATGTGCAATTTTTCCTACAATACGTCAAGCTTTGCGAGATCATGGGCTTAGTACTATCCCAGCAATATTCTGTGGCATCGAAGGGTCGACGTCAGAACGCTATCGATCTCACCCATAGCGATATGGCCTTGGCCGATTGGCTACAGAACTGTCCTAAGTCGGTATATTGGGAGATGCCGCGACATCATTTCTGGAGCGCATTGCTCCATTCCACTTATTATACCACTCTTTGTCTATTGCATCGGGCGCACATGCCTCCCAATAATAGTAACGCTGCCAGGTTCCCGGACGATTCTTCATATCCGTCACGAAATATTGCTTTCCAGGCCGCGGGGATGATCACGTCCATCATTGAGAACCTATCAGCGCACGATGAACTCCGTTACTGTCCTGCGTTCATTGTTTACAGCTTATTCTCTGCTCTAATCATGCACGTGTATCAGATGCGGTCACCTGTCTTCTCCATTCAGCAAGTCACACAGGTTCGGATTCGGACATGTATGGAAGCTCTCAAGGAGGTTTCCAAGGTATGGCTAGTGGGCAAGATGGTCCACACGCTATTCGAATCTATCTTGGGCAATAGAAATATGGAAGAGAGGCTACAAAAGGCCGCGGGCAAGCATCATAGGAAAGTTCAACAAAGTTTAGCTCAGTTAGAGCAACATCAGCAGAGGCAACAAGAAGCTACAAAACGGAAATATGACGAGATGGCTATTGACTTCAGTATAAATACACCAGTGCATCAGGAATCATACGAGCGATCCCGTCCGCAAACCCCTAGGAACGAACCGATGCCGAATATGGGTCCACCCGTTCACTCGCCAAATACTAGGTCCGGGGATGCTTTTATGGGCACCAACAGCAGACCGCATACCCGACCGGCAACCCCGTTCAACCCGTCCTTCTCCGTCCCAACTACGCCTCCGGACCTCTATCTCGTGACTCGTAACTCGCCGAACCTTTCGCAATCCATATGGGAGAATTTCCAGCCGGATCAACTTTTCCCTGAGAATTCTCACATGCCAATGCCACAAATGTCGCCCCCGCAGAATCAGCAAAGTCTCGACCCGAGTCTTGTAAATCCGATACAGGCTGGTATGTCACCACAATCGCCCAGGCAAACCAGCCAGTTCCAACCCCGGGTGCCGAATAAGGTCGCTATTACGAATCCCCCGCAAGCTAACAATTACTTACAACCAGGAATTGGGGGATTTCCGTCTCAGCCGAATAACTTGTGGCCGGGGGGCGACGTCAATACGGGAATGCCAGATGGGCAAAGTCCAAGTGATAGCTGGAGTACCGGATCTGGACAGCAGCCTGTGCCGGCTACGTTGAACGTCGAAGATTGGTATGCTATAAAATCTATAAATACTGTTTTTTTTTTTCCCTCTTTTTTTGCTAATCTAAGCTCATCACGTTAGGTTCCAATTCTTCGGTATCAACGGCAACGATGTAAACTTTTCTGGCTTGGACATGCCCATAGGCTGAGGCTTTCCTACTGTATAAAAGTAATTCTGATCATCTCTCGAGACACTTTGCTCTTTTATCGGGGCGCGATCGACGTGGTAGCATGCAAGTGGGCTTATGCCGTCATATTTGCTAGGAGTTCCGGTAGGCTTCTCAAGGGTTGAAGCTATGCGAACATACGTATTGGAAAATGGCCTTGTCACTTACAAAAGTGGGACATGAATGCCTACGAACAAAGTTATATACCTAGGTACACATGTACGTGAGTATATAAAGTGTGCATGTAGTAATAGAAATATTGACTACAAAATAAGCAAAGATATAAATATTTATATATAAGTCCTAAAAAGGGATTCGAGTCTAACATATTTTAGGTCTGATGGCATCGTCAGCATTAATTGTGACAGTTGCATGCATATAACTATAAATTGCGCTGGTCAGTGCATAAAGTTACAAGTAGAATGTATCTCTTAGGTACTTGGCATCGTTGTAGTATCTATTGTTAGTTCATCATAGTTTGTTTCCTTGGGCTCTTACAGCGCCGTTCCAGCCGTCTTGGCTGGTATGGCGGTGCTTGGTCTGGGGCTGAGGGTGCTATATCAGTGTACGTAGCGCCGTATTGGCGGTACATGGACAATACTTGAGCCATAAATTCAGTAATAACATCTTGAAAATTGACGTGCAGAACCCTGTCCAATCCCTAAAGGGGGATCCAATGGTACGTGTACAATTCAAAGAACCTCCTGTAATGTTAAACTTCCTCTAACGTATCGACTTAAGATTGTGGCACCCAAGATAAACCCGTCCAAGCTTGAAATTGTTTCCAAGGACTTCACTTTGTTCGCTAGTTATTGAGCTGATATCTTTTTTTCTCTCTCTCCCTTATCTTCCTATTATACTTGTATCTTTTTAGTATCACGAGTTTCGCAAGCCAAACGTTCCACCCGACACGAACAGAACTCGTCATCTCACGGTACCATTCATCACACATGCCACCATTCGGCTGATTGCCGATTTGACCGAAGTCCCCCAGCGAGGTTTTTTTATTTTTTTTTTATATGTATTCCGGTCTTCGACAGAGATAAGATCTAAATCCTGGCTTTCGAACTACTTTTCGTCCGACGCGATCAATGTTATCTATCAACCAGCACCAACCCTAGCCTCCTTAGGCTCTCGTGATCGTCCCTAGAATATGGCCGATGCGGGTAGGACGTCGTCGAACCCTGCTGCGCCGAGGTCTACTACCGGACTTGTCCCTGCCGGCGTTGAAGATGGTACTTCCGTAAGGTCCCGGAGTAGAAAGGCCCCCGCGAACAGGGATGCTGTAAAATCGCCCGGACTAGCACCTGCTCAGAGTTCTGTATCTAGTCGAGGTGTAAGTCCTTTGCCATCCCCTCGCCTCGGAGGTAACAAATTCTCGAGCGGACGATCGAGTCCTTCTAATGCCGCATTTTCGCGCGGACTTCTCGAGGGCTCCTGGACACCGAGTTGGGCATCCGTCCAGGACTTTGCATCTTCCCTGTTGGAAGGAGGTTATAGCAGCGAACCCTCACGTCCTAATAGCCGTAACGGGGACAAGCCACGACCGACATCAATATGGAAAGGATTGGGAAGTGGAATTGCGAAGGCCGGCAAGTCTCCTAGCAATTGGGGGCCGGCCCCTCCGGCTGGACCACAACCGAGCGCCGGAGATATCGGAGCAGGCTCCCTTGCTAAGCGGGAGGCACAGCTGAAGGCTAGGAAGACAGCTAGTGTGTTGGAGAGCTACGAGGGGGTCAATGGGGGTTTAGATGTAGCTGGGAAATACAAGAGGAGGAACTCGGACGAGACCCCACGAGGCACATCAGACGTCGCCGAGGAGCAATTAGTCTATCTTCACCATGTACAACCTACGGACACATATGCAGGTATCGTCCTTCGTTACAGATGCCAGGAACACGCATTTAGGAAGACAAACGGTCTATGGTCCCGGGATAACATTCAAGTGCGCAAGCATTTAATGATACCTGTCGATGCATGCGAGCTCAAGGGTAGACCATGCGATCCCCCATCTCAATATTCCCAGAAAGTTGATCTCCTGGCTACTACGCCCGTAACGGCGGACTTTAGGAGTCCTACTACACTCACCCCACAATCGCGGCAAACGCACGATAGCTACTTCGACTCTATCAGTAGTAAGTCAGCAGCACTTCCTACCCAAACAGACGAGGAACCGCCTTGGACCCACGTGCGATGGGTCAAACTTGATTTTATCCAGGAGCCCGTAGAGATCGTCAGAGTCTCGAGGAAGTCCATGGGATATTTCCCACCTAGGCGAAAGAAGAGCGTTCATACAGTCTCCACCCTCTCGACCCCACGTCACTCTCTCGACTTATCGAAAGCCATCACCAATACGTCCGAGGTGTTCGATAGTCCGGGCCAGCTCTCATCCAGGCGGCAAAGTTCTACTAGTGCGCGGCCGACGGCTGCGAGTCTTGGGGCTTTGTCGCCTGCTAGGAGCAGAGTTACCAGTTTGGGCGAAGCAGATAATATGCCGGCGTGGATGCGCCGGCCGGGTGGAGTGGGATCTATGGGGAAGAGCGTCAAGGCGCCGGGCCCGGCGAAGGATTACTTAAACACGTGGGTCAATAAAAGGCTTCCCGGGTTTAACATCGACTCGATGCCCTCGATGTCCGTCATGGGGTCCGAGACTGCGCACTTTGGGTTCAACAAAACCGCAGAGGAAACAGCCGGTATTGTCGAAAGTCCATTCGAAGACGGACGGGAAGCTACATCCCCGTCTCGTAATGGTATGGGTCTAGAAGTTGCTGCCGCGTCCATCGAGAATTGGCTCCGCGGCGCGTGGGCCAAGCGTCCGGCCACGCCGAGATTAGGTTCTCATAGGAAACCGACTGAGGACCTGGATCTTATCGAACTAGCAGAGACTAATAGTGACGATGGACTGAGGGGTACGAACGAGCAGCCGGCAGGAGGACTTCTAGACCAAAGTTTCCGCGGGAATGGAACCACAGGTCGTAGCGAAGGTGAAGGTGCCGTCCGAGGCCGTTCGGCGCCGCCGGGTGCTGGGAAGGGGAAGAAGTCTGATTGAAAAGAGGAGGAGCGAGTGGGTGCGTAATTGGGCGATGGATTGGCGGGATATCTGGGGGTAGGAGGGATATACGACGACGATGAAATTTTAGAAGAGCAATCCGTTTCGATAGATGGACGGGCAGTTTTGTAGCTTGGTTCGAGCCAAGCCGGCCCAGTCCTATTTTCTCAATGTTTGCGTGCGTGTATCCAGTCAATCCGGTCAGTCGGGCAGTCAACTTGGTGGCAGCAGTACCCAGCAGTACCCAGCAGTACCCAGCAGTACCCAGCGGCAACAACAGCGTACAACGACGATTATATCAATCGTCTGCTTTTCTCTTCACCTTCTTCGTTCTGTTCGTCCCGTGGCACCGCGTGCGTACGTTGACTGGCCTGGAGTGTGCGGTTGTGTGTGTGTGTGTGTGTGTGTGTGTGGCCTGCATTGCCGGAGGCGTTTAGGGGGGGCGTTTGTTTTGTTGAACCGCCGTAACGGGTTTTGAAGGACCCGGCTAGTTATTGCTACTACTACTTTACTTTGTTGTTTTGTATATACATATATACTTAGGTTATAGGTAGATGTAGTCAAGGTACTATTACATTATTATACGTAGTATTACGGACTTATTGGTTGCGTTGATTGAGAAGAACTTTAAGGGGGTAGGTAGTTAATGTCGGTGGTTTCTTTGTAAGTGCCAGGTAGTATGAAATTGGCCTTAGTTGTTTATTAACTTGGCGAGCACTACCTAAGTTATAAATGGGATTGTCTATATTAATTTAAGGTAATTGTGTTATATCTATAGGAGGTAAATAAGTGCCTAGGTAGAAGAAGGTTGGTAGATGTATAAGGGGTCCTTATATCGCATGTTATACCTTATCTAACTAAGCTATGTAGGTAGGTACGATAAGATTATGCGTAGCCTATTACTATCGATTGGCAATTAAACTTCAGCAGGTTACACGTAACTTCCTAACCTAGGAAGCTTTATCTTTTATCAATTCCAGTATTCTTTAGCCGTTAAGGCTGAACTGCCTAACCTACCTAGTTATATAATGTTTAAGATGTTTGAATGCTATGGCTGATTATTGGACGCCGTAGACATGCTCCCGCGAAACTTACTTACTACCAGGCGATATCCTATCTGCGTACGCCTCTACGCATACGCATCCGCATCCGCAGCTAAACCACGATCACGAATGCCAAAGCTTTTCATAGCTCCGAACATACCAATCGTAATACCATAATCACAACCATTACCGCAATATATATATATAGGTATATATCAAATCATAAGAGCAGCAGCAAGATGCCGATCTGCATCGAATGCCGGCACCCGGTCAAGACGCTGTGGACGCAGTACTCGGGGGCCGGGGACCCGTCGAGCGGGCACAACATTCGGCTGACGGTGTGCAAGAAGTGCGGGCGCTTCTGCGACAAGTACGTCGAGCACGACTTCGTGGTGCTCTTCATCGACCTCGTCCTCATCAAGCCCCAGGTGTACCGGCACCTGCTGCATAATACCCTGATGCGCGAGCGCGATCAGTTCGACGTACGTTTCTCGCCTCTCTTTCTCTCTCTCTCTCTCTCGTTTACTCGGCTATGCTTGGTCGTGTGGAACTCGGTTAGGGTTGTGGACGGGAATGGGAATGTATAGATGCTAATGATCCAGGAATCCTGCCAACAGCCGTCTATCGTACGTCTCGGAACGCTGCTCCTGCTCTTCGACGTCTACCTCACCTGGGCTCGTATCGAGAAGCAAGCTGCGCCCGACCCGAATTCTCCTACGGGGGGAAGTAATCTCGGGAGTCTGGCGCAACAGCCTATTGTGTTTCAGTATTTGTTCTTTTGTAAGTGTCTATTCTGCCTGTTCTGTATTATTCGTCCTGCAGATGATACGATGCTAAACTAGATAACTGCCCTCTAGTAATCCTATGCACCTTCTCCACGCTCGCATTCCACCTCAGCATCCGCTTCTTAACCTCGTCTCCTCTCTCCCCGCTTAATTTCCTTGGTTTGTTACCGACGTATCCACGGCCCAACTCGGTATCCACGGCGCTACTTGTTTCCTCATCTACGAAGCTATTTCCTATACTCATGGTCATATGGGATTACGATGTGCCGGCTGCAGCGCGTAGTCTCGGATGGGCTGTGGTTGCGAACAATGTCGAGGCTTTGGAGATTCTGCTGGATTGTGGGTACGGTGTTGCGTTAGCCCTGGCGGCTGCGGGTGCGGTTGCTCGATGGCTAGTAGGAAGGGCGGTATTATGGGTAGTTGGACTCGAGGATGTGGATTCGGGAGGCGAAAGCGGTGTTGCGGCTGACGGAAGAGCGTTGTGGGCGCTTCTCGTGTATGCGAGGGAATGGGCGGGAAGACTAGCTGTTGGGTGATATATTAGTTGTTTCTTGGTTAAAACAAAACGCCCACGTAGAATAACGTCATGAAATAGATTCGTTCAAAATGCTGTCGTATTAAGAACACTATGTCCGCGCAAATGTCTAGCAGCGTCTGCCCGCGATGCCCGCTCGGCTGCTGCTAAGTGCTAATATGATCGATGCCCGTCTTCCCGAACGCCCAAAACCAAAAACTGTAGATAACGGTACGGATGTTGATACAGGCCTATTCCATCCCAGCCCAACCCGGCTACTCTCGTCTTCTCGCACTCTTTGTTATTCTTCTTCCCGACGTTCAAGCTGAACGCCGGGTTGTTTACCTTGTGTTCCTGTCTTCCGTAGCTCTTGCACGCTTCATTATCCCCAAATCCCCTTCAAGTCGTAGTCTCGAACTAGACAGAGTCGCTTTACCTGGGAGAGATGCAAAGCTCGGCTCATTCGTGTTGGAAGCCCTCGCGGATGTTGGACCGTCTCGGTTCGATAAGAGGGTGTAGTTGGGCCATGAAGGTGATGAACCACATCAGGTAGCAGCTGACGAACGCGAGGATGAGGGAGGAGCGCCACGTTCTATTCGGCGTTCGGCCAGTCAGCGAGAGCAATGTGGATAGTTTTTTGAGTTTATTCTTCATCGACGGCGGCGCGGTGAAGAGGAAGAGAGATAAGTGCAACTCACGTCTGGTTCTCGCCCTTCGGCGCGAAGATCCAAGCGGCGACGCAGAGGGCGGCGACGATGGCGAGGCCGACGAAGACGCTGTAACTGTAGGTGCAGTAAGGTCAGTTAGCTAGCTATCTTGGTAACTATGGGATACGCGACGGCGCGCGAGGACACTGCAACGTACCCCTTTGCCATATTGTAAGCAGAGGTAATTCTCGTGTTTGGTATTCGAATGAGTGGATTGGTTATATATAGCTTGGGAATCGTGAAGGATAAGTGGTGGTTTGCGTTGGAAGCTCCGGGCCTAGATTTGATGGAAGCTTGTCTGGTAATTGGTCGGGGGAAACTCGTAATTGGCTAAGGTTAACACGGTTCAGCGTTCAGCCCTGTTGCGCTGGACGTTCAGGACGTTCAGGACGTTTAAGGCGCTAAAGGTGTTGATTAGTCATCTTATAAGGGGTAGTTACGTATTCTTTAGGTAGTTACTTGGTTGATATCCTCCAATACTAAGGTTTCGAGGTGATATTTGAACTTAGGTACTAAAGTTCACTCATCAATCGCAGCTAATAATATCGATTTCACTAGGTTAGGTTAATACTATGGTAATTTGAGTTATCGAATAAAATCGGATTGTTCATCTCATAAATATCTCAAGCACATGAATGCGGTATTTCATCATTTGACGCTATCTTCATCACGCATCGTTCTCAAACTTCAACCCGTAGTCCTTTCTAGCAGCACCATAAATTCCTGCAATATCACCCTTATCGCCACCAGCGTGCTCAGCAACGCTCTTCAAGTAATTCTGAGCAACACCCAACAGCTTGAGTTCAGCACCTCCGCTCTTCGCTAGATTCGACGCGTGGCCCGCGTCTTTAAGCGCGTTATTAGCTGAGAAGAGCGGCTCTTCCATCTTCCAGTAAGTGCCCTTGAGCATGCGGTCCGCGTATACGCTGTATATACCGCCGTACAGCTGGTCGACGAACTGCTTCAGCGGTTCAGGGCCGATGCCGACCTTCTCCGCCGTTGCGAGACCCTCGCCTAGCACCGTCACCATGTTCACGATGAACGTATTGCCGAGGAGCTTAAGCTTTAGGGAGTTTGCTGGCGGCTGGTCATCGAATGGTATCTCTGCTCGGCCCATTACGCCCTTGATGTAGGGCCGTAACTTATCGATGGCTGCCTTGGTTCCCGCGGGGACGAAACTATTTCCAACGTAAGTATATGTTCTCTTGGAATAAGTGACTAGGTGAAGGTTCCCGACTTACACTAGCTGCCCTGCTTCGGCTGCCGCTGGTGCTCCAAATACGGGGCTAGCGATGAAGTCGGCCCCCTTTTCGATTACGGCGTCGGCAGTCTTTTGTGCAGTGTCTGGATGAATAGTAGAACATTCAACGAACAGCTTGCCTTTGACGTCAGCTTTAAGAATAGTGTCGAAGACGTTTTGAACGGCAGCATCGTTAGAAAGGATGACGAAGATTATGTCGGCCTTCTTGACACCCTCTTCGATAGAGTCGACTATTTCAGTCTTTCCGGCAGGAAGCTTAGATGCTACATCCTCAGAGCGCTTTCTGGTTCGGTTGTATAAGAGTAGAGGCTTGTCCAGGTTACCCCTTTCTACCAGATTTTTCACCATCCCCTTGATGAGAGCATTAGTAAATAAAGCGTAAGGATTATGGTATTGAAGACTTACTCTGCCCATGTTCCCTAAACCGATCCATAGTAGTTGAGGTGCCATGCTTACTATGTCTCACTATTACGATAAATTGGTAATAATATCTAAAGCAGTACAAAATGAGTGCAAGTCGCATTAACAATTATAGCTATAACAGAGAGTTCACTTAGCAGATAATACCTTTTGCCTAGGGGTAATAGAGAATAAGGTAGCGCAACACAAAGACAAACTTCCACAAATAATAACTAAGAGTAGGTAGTTAATAAGAGGTAGTTAGGTACCTAGGTTAGGTAGGTGGTTATGGTTTCTAATCGTCTCCGATTGAAGCTTTAGAAAGACGCCACTTGCAGCAGAGGGGTAATGTCTTTGTACTTACCTTTTAATATAATAAATCAGGAACGGGGAGTTGCCGTTACGGGACGATAATATGCCCGGCCATTAACTAAAGCCTGCCCCGCATACTTCCGGTCTAAAGCGACATTTTAACGGCCAATTTTCGTCATTACCGTTCGGCTTTAACTTGTTCGTAATCGGCATCTCCAGTAAACCGTTTATGCATATATATATTGACGCTAAAAAAACAACTTTATCTTTCTCTAACTACCTCGCCTTAATTCATAGGGTCTAAACTGTCAAATCAAACTTCATAGATACATAACCTACAGCAATCATAGGTAAGTAAACATGCGTTTGGCGGCCCAAGATGTTATCAAGTAAGGTTAGTAGAGTTCGAGCCGGCGTTCGCGCAAATCTCGCTCTTATTACGAACCTCGCACGTGGAACTCGTCATCGTCGGCTTCTTCATCTAGCTCCGCCTTTCCTCTTAGATGATTACACCCCCCGGTACCAGTTGCTCTCGGAGGCCGACGCTGCCAAGAAGCGCGAGCTCGCCCGCGCGCACCTCCGGAACTGCAACCTCTGCCCCCGGCTCTGCGGTGTCAACCGTTACGAGACGACGGGCATGTGCCTTATCGGAGAGAACGTCAAGGTTAATGTAATTGCTCCGCATTTTGGTGAAGGTTAGAAAGCTCATTTTAGGAGATTTATAAAGATGAACTTAGACTAACGTGAGAAATAGAGCCTTGCATACAAGGTCATAATGGGAGTGGCTCCGTCTTCTTTTCGGGGTGTAATCTTCGATGCACGTTTTGCCAGAATCATGACATCGCCCACCAGAGAAACGGGTTCGACTTGACGCCTGAAGAGCTGGCGCAATGGTATCTCAAACTGCAGGATGTTGGCCACGTTCACAACATCAATCTCATTACTCCTGAGCATGTGGTGCCGCAAGTGGCTCTATCCATATTACACGCTCGTGATCTAGGATTAAAGCTCCCCATTGTCTACAATACGTCGGCATTCGACTCGCTCGCATCGCTAGAGCTCATGGATGGACTCGTAGATATCTACCTCCCGGACTTCAAGGTATGGACCAAGGCCGCGTCGCAACGCCTCCTCAAAGCTGAGGACTACGCTGCGACTGCTACCGAGAGTATCAAAGCGATGCACGCGCAGGTGGGGGATCTATGTTTTACCGGTGATGGCATAGCGAAGAAGGGCGTCTTGGTTAGGCACTTGGTGATGCCAGGGAAGGAGGCAGAAGCCCTGGAAATCATGAAGTACCTGGCACAGCATGTATCGCGAGATATTTTCGTCAATATTATGGAGCAATACAGGCCGGACGCTCACGTTGGGAAACCGAAGAGAAGAACTAAGAAGGAGACGGGTGGAGAGGAGGGTCAAGAAGAGGTCAGGTATGCGGAGATAAACCGTCCTGTCACCAAGGAAGAGGTGTCTGTCGTAAGAAAGGCTGCTGAGGCTGTAGGACTTGTAAGTGCTCCGCTCGTATAGGTCACAAGGGGTTTTCTAATTACTTACTTAAATTGTTATAGTGGCGCTTTTGTGATCCCCCTCGGCATGACGGTTTTGCTATATGATGTCCTTGGAATAGGGGGTTGTTAGGTGTACCATTATAGTTGGAGTTCTTTATGTGTACTTCACCCATCTAAAACCTTCTGTACACGAACCCTGGGGAACTTTTTGGACAACATAAGTACCTAAGGTTAGATAGTGTCTAGAGGAAATTTTAATTTCTAGGACACATCATGCCCATTCTAGAATTCCTTTTATCGTTCATGCAAGTCCGTTCCAGAGCGCGAGGTCTCACATCATGGGGTCTAAGGCGCCCATATTACTTATGTAGTAGATGGTGAGACTTTTGGATGGCATCAATGCCCTCCTTAGTATGATTTTGTAATTATATTATACTCATTTCGTCCCGTGACCTCTATTCGCTACCAAGTTGTTCCATCTCTATGCAGGAACTCTGGTTATATCTGGAATCGTGGCCTACCTTATATCTGAGTGATTGTCGTAGAACCAAGACATACTCTAGAATCGTCTATTGAACTGCTATTTATTTGCTCACGTCGGTGGATGCTTATCCTATTCCTTCACTAGATAAAGTATTTTGCTGCACATACAACACCATCTTCTTACACAGAGGATAGAGTAAACACCACAAAATAAACCTATAGAGACACCAACTTCGAGATGCCTGAACACCCAGGGGGCAATATGGGCCGCCGTCACAACGGCCTTAGGGATCGTACCAATAGACCACAGCAAAACTATCATTATAACAGTCCCAGATCAGGACCGAGACAAACAAAAGTCCGCAGTGACCCCTGGCAATCGGTGAATGCGCTACAACTTGGACTTCACCCACGTCCCTTCCAGGAGCTACACAACGAACGCATGTATCTCATCCAAATGTTAGAGCAGTACAACCGCCAAGCTCTCGATTTGTTTAGACGGGTACCTGTCGTCGACGAGCAGATCCAGAATGCTAGTACTCCACACGACCATAGACGGGCGAAGAAGGCTCGCGGTTGGTTGAGACACCGCATCACTGACACTGTCGAGGAAGAGAAAAACGTGCTGACGCGGCTGAGCGAACTACACGTCGAGATACAGAGTCAAGATAGGTGGTGGCAGGTTGAGAATGAGAGGGAGGCCAGGGGACTTCCACGACAACATCCCAACCCCAACTACCATCATGTCACTGCATCGCCAATATCACCGTACCATACCCCGAGCCCAGCACCATTCCACACTGAATATTCCATACCTTATTCGTACATCGTGCCACAGTGGAGGTTCTTTCCAGCCTACTGGAGCCCATCTGGATCTTACCGGGAAAGTCATAATTCACATTCTCCTAGTGCCCCGAAAGCCCACGGTCTACCTGAGACTTTTGAAATGGAAGGCGATCTCACTGACGGTGCATTGGCTGATTCATCTAGCAGCGGTTCTGAAGATAGCGAGAGAAGCCTTGACCTTGATTCGGAACAGCTGCGGATGGACACCCCGTCTTCACCCGGCAGACACAGGCCCGAACAGGGTCGGACTAGGAACAATTCTGCGTGGTTTTAGGTCATTAGCATACTTCCTAGGTGCAATGTAAGGGAGACATGGAGTATCATAAATCATCGATTAGAGCATTCATAATGAGAATCTACTTCATCACCGCAGCGTAAGCCTAATACCGATAGCACATGTCCCCCCCCATCGTAGTCTATCCAGCAACAAACCTCAAGCACCTAAGCTTCGTACCCAATCTAAACATGTCCAACTCAAGCCCTTAGTTATGCAAATTCCCCAAACTTCCCGTCGTCGAATCCTAGATCTTGCGCTGACAACCGTTTTGCGCGTGTGCTGCTATGCGAAGTCGGCGGCGGCGGAAGAATCCCCGAGCCCCGGGGCGCCGAGGAAGGCGATCCCGACGGCGGCGGAGGCAGCGAAAACGACGACAACCCTTCGCCCCCCGCGCCCTGGGGAGGCGGTTCCGGCTTCCGTCTTCCAAACCGCCCGGGTAAATTAATCGTAATAGTCTCTCCCTCCTTCAGACTAAGATCCCGCTTCTCGGCCCCGTCTTTCTTCTCAACAGCCTGCTTCCTCGCAGCCTGAGCTCCCGCCGCATTACTCCAGCCAAGCGACTTCTGCGCCTCCTGCAAGGACACGCCGAAATCGAACGCCTCGCTGCGCTCCTCGAAGCCGATTCCCAGGGACGCTTTCCGGCCAGCCTCGTCCTGGACGCGCAGGGCGAAGAACCGCGAGCTGTCGGAGACGGGCTCGACGACGGCGGAGGCGGTATACGGCGCGGCGGCGAAGAGTTGGCCCGTGCTGGCGTCCTCGAGCACGATGTCCGTCTTCACCTGCTCGTCGCCGTCGGCGGCCGGGATGGCCGTCTCGATGACGCGCATCCGCGCCGTGAAGATCTGCCGGTCGTTGCTGCCTTCGCCCGTCCACGTCGCTGCTACGTGGCCCTTGCCGGGCGTCATAGGCGGGATGTTGTAGACGTGCACGGGGGTGGCTACGAAGAGCACTCTTTGGATGGCATCGGACGGCAGCGTTTTCCCCGTCGCCGGGTCGATTGACTCCATATTTTATTTTGTTCTTTCTTTCTTTTCCTTGGTTACCTTTACCCCACGTACAGCACAGCGTATAGAAAAGAAAAAAAGGAAAAGAAAAAAAAAGTTAGGTGGTGAGGGGTAGTCTGTCTAACTTGGACTTCTAAAGTCGGACGTTGATGGTTTCTTTAAACATATAAGTCCCTAGGCGTCCCAGCTGTGACGACGAGGGTCAGCGGCGGAGCTTTAAGACCCCCTGAGTCCCTGCAGACCTGCAGGCAGCTGGCCCCCTATGTAGGTATGTATTATGTATTATGTATTGTGTACTATGTATTATCTGTTGCGGTAGCTTCCCCTCCCGGGTCTGCGTATTGTAGGCTGTGTAGGCCTGGAAGGAACGCTAATGCCCAAAGTTTAGAGTGGAAGCTACCTACTACATAAGACCTCATTGATAGGAGGTACGTATTACTATGTACAACCGCCATGTGGATGTGCGTATGTATGGTTGATTTGTCCCGCCAAGCTTATCGATAAGACATATATACGTCAAAGTTTCCGATAATCTACCGACTTCGTGCGCTTCACCAGAAAAATCCTCATTGTAACTTCGTACTGTCCAGCCCAAGGCCCTCGCCAGCATAGCATTGAGCTCCGCAACGAGCTTGGAACTACGCACGATGGCTGGCCGGAGTGTCTCTCCTGGGGCGGCGCTCCTGAGATCATCTCGGATGTTCTCAATGCCCACCCCAATACCCGGTCCTCCTGGTGATCTTTCTTCGGCGACGAAGCATTACTCTCCGACTTCCACGATCCACTTCCCCACGCATCTTACCGTAACGACGACTGCTTCCTCTCGAGTCAATGGTGACTGGGGTTTTAAACGACCGTTCCCTCTAAAGACTACGACGAACACCACCCACCCCCTCGCAAGGGTAAGGCAGGTCGATTCTATCGAACAGGTTACGGATTTCCAGTCCGCGTCGGATCACACCATCACCTTGCGGAAATACCAGGAATTGAACTTGCCAATTAGCGTGCCGATCGCGAATGCCCTGGATACTTATTCGGCTGTCAAGTATACCAAGTCGGTTTTTGAGGAGGATGCCGATGTGACTGCTTTAAACGACGAGCAGAAAGTAGAACTAGCCAATAAAAGATGGAAGTTTACAGGACCGTGGCTCGCTGGCATGACGGATGGCGACTTCAAGAAGTTCCTCGAGAAGAAGGTGCGGAGCAAGCGTACGGAATTCCGAGCCTTTTTAAAGAAGGTTCTCGCGGCCGAATTATCGGAAAAGCAAGCCCTGAACGCCAGTGAAAATGCGCAACCACCACCGGTTACCGCTGACGAAATCGCGGACGACCAATTAGTAGACTATCTCAAGGAGCTGAGACAGGACCGCATGACCTTATACAATCTTGTCAGTCGGTTCTTGGATCTTGCCCCGGTGGACTTGGGTACCGAGCTCCAACTACTTGGTAGATTGGCGCCTGGAAAGAAGAAGGAATTCGCTCGCGGAAGCCCCTATGGCGCAACTGGACCTCCCATCACGCACCCTTCAGCTGGTCTGTCATATCTGCGCACCCGAAATTTCCAGGAGAACCATCCGATCTACGGGCCTCAGTTACATCACGCTCCTGTTAAGGCGAGAGTTCTTAAACCGACGAGCAAGTCCACGAACAACTATAAGCCGAGCATCGGTGTTGCTGGATTCATTGGCAGCACGCCTGCGGGAGACACAGCATTTAACTCGTCGAAGCAGCGAAGCCTGTCTAAATTCAACGCAGCCCTACATAACCTAGACCTCGAGACATACGGCGGATCCAAGGTCTACGTGCAGCCCGAGATGGCTTCAGTCGACTCCGCCGGAAGGGTCCTCATTAATTTAGGAGAGCCCAACGAGCAGAGCCAGATGGTGCAGAAGGAATTGGTAGGGGAGGGCACCGTGTTCGACGAACTCGTAAAGAAGAGCCAGGCTCCGCCGATTCCCCGTAACCCTAGGGAGACGGGTAGTTTTAGCGCACGACCGGGGAGTAGCAGGATACCAGGCAGCGCAAGTTCCTACGGTCTCGGCCAGACGTTTGGGGTTCCAAGGCGATATGAGTAGATTTATTGAGGCGTTAGTTCCCTAATAGGGAGATGAAATAACGGAGACATCATATAGTAAAAATATATGGTGCAAACTCTGTGCTTTGTATGATTGCTGTATATATCACATAGGGGATATCCTCTTCAAATAAAGGAGGAACCCAAGTAAATCAAGATCTAAGCTCAAGTAAATTCTCCCTACCTTTGATTGTATTGCCGAGAACACCGGGCATGTAGTTGAGCCTACCTTACTTATTGATAAGACGTACGTACATAATTACCAGATGGGCTTGTCAGCTGCTATTACACGTTGTCAGCTGTTGGGAATGTACCCGGGTAGGTACCTAGGTACTATGTAGCTACCTGGACTAGCCCCACTAATACTCTCCAATCAAATCACAGAACTTTCTGCCCTAGGACCCAAAGTTTTGCCGAATTTCCCCCCACACAGATTCTTGCACACTCTCCCGATAATTCTTTTCGTGACAATCCTCCAGCGCATCCATTTGACAACTTTTCGGACTTCCTTCAACAACCACATTCTCCTCCTACTAACCCGCAGCCAATACCGCCAAAATGGGTCGCGTTCGCACAAAGACTGTCAAGAAGTCCGCCAAGGTCATCATTGAGCGGTACTATCCCAAGCTCACCCTCGACTTCGAGACCAACAAGCGTGTCTGCGATGAGATCGCTATTATCGCTTCTAAGCGTCTACGCAACAAGGTCAGCAACCACCTCCGACCTATTTTCGATACCACATATTACATACAATTATAAAAATCAAATTGGCAGGGAATAAAAGAAGCTAACTAGGAGGTTTTTTATATATATAGATTGCCGGTTACACCACTCACTTGATGAAGCGTATCCAGCGAGGACCTGTCCGCGGTATCTCCTTCAAGCTGCAAGAAGAGGAGCGTGAACGCAAGGATCAATACGTTCCTGAAGTTTCTGCCCTTGACTTCGTCCAGAACACGGAGGCTGGTCAGCTCGACATCGATGTTGAGACCAAGGACCTACTCAAGCACCTCGGCGTACGTTTCTTCCCTCTCCACTCCTGTGTTAAGAATATATTACATGCCGGATATAAAATGCTAACTTCGATCCGCTGTATAGTTCGACAACGTCCCCGTCAACGTCGTCCCCGTCACCCAGCAACAGACCGCTGAGCGACCCCGCAGATTCGGCGACCGCGCTCCCCGATAAACGACCTACATCACCGCACGGGGGTCTATCCATGGTGAAAAAAGCAAAGGAGGGTTATGATGGTTGGTTTGGGCAACTGGCATCGGTCTTAACATGGCTTTGTACGGCGTCTCTACTACGGACGATAGTAGGTACCACATTCTAGATCCGCAATGAACGAGATCTTTTCCCACACCAGGTGTCCCTGATTCTCCCGCCCTAGCGCTGGGGTTGACGGTTGATGGCCAATTCTTTATTCCTTCAACTGCCCTTACGTGACTTGTGCTTGATTGGGATTCACTGTGTCTAGGTCCTTATTGAATCGTTGCGTTCTCGTAAGTCGGACAACTTGGCATTAGGTCTAAGGGGGTGGTTCTGATATTGGTCATAACAATGTGTGCATCGGTACGATTTATCGTATTTTGCCATTTTTTTCTACCAGGGGGTATCTCAAAATCTTCCTAACTAGAACGCCGGAGCTATGCTAGTAATGATCAAAATGCTGTTATATCAATCTGCCGTCGGCTTTTCCGAATCTACCTCTCTCTCAGTGTCGTCCTTACTTTTTCGCTCCGGCTCTTGATTGAACTTGGTCTTGTAGCCATCTAGTATCAAATGGCCATCGCCGTCCTTATCTAATGAAGGTTCTTGTGCCGCCATCTTAACCGTCTTCTCCCTAATCGTAAGCTTCACTTTTCTCGTAGACGGCTTATCCACCGCATCACCCCGTTCGAGCGCCAGATCCTTCGCGTCCTGAGCAGCTTTCCTCTCTACGCTTTGAATCTCCTTCTCGAGCCGCTTCGTCGCCTCATCCTTCTCATCTTCCTCCTCCTGGACTTGTTTCGGCTCGTCCAGCAGATCGATCCGTATAGACGCTATCCCGGCGCGTTCCCAGGCCGCGGTCTCGCCGAGCTGGACCTTGACGTACATGGCGCGGCGAGCGCAGTCCCGCGAACACCAGCGCTCCAGCTCCTTCCGCGGCACGATGCCGAAGTCCCCCTTGCCCCAGTTCACGAGCTTGTACTCGCCACCCTTGCCGAGCCGGATGCGCGGCCGCGGACACAGCGCGTATCCGCATTTGTTCAGCGTGTTGCGCTCTTCGATCAGGTCCTCGTAGTCGCCGGGCTGGAAGAGCCGGACGCCGTGGCGGAAGGCGTCGGCGTCGGAGGGGGAGGGGTTGGAGGATGTGTATGTGGATGGGGAGGCGTGCGGCAGCTTGGAGAGGAGGATGATGGAGTCTTGGATTTGGTCCTCGAGAGCGGTTTGTTGTTGGATTATAAGCGCTTGCTGGATCGCGGTTTCGCGGACGCTCGGGGCGGTGGCGGCGGGCTTGTGCTCTTCGATCGGGAAGGGGGTGATGGGCGCGATGACGACGGGTGGTGAGGCTGTCGTAGCAGTTGTGGGTTTCTTGAGGATACCCTTGGGTTTTTTGGGCTGTGATGAAGGCGCTGGGGTTGTGGACGACATCTTGTTCGAATCTTTGATGTGGTTAGGTTTTCGAGACGACTGTTTGTTGGATGTGAGATAGGAAGATTGTCGCAGCCCTTTTGGACTTATCGTATCAATATTTCTTTATCTGCGTCACAGTCCCGCTATTACGTAGTGACACGGTGAAATGAATGAATCCGTCTTACTATTTTGGACAGCTTCGTAATAATTATGTATTATCTGCAGAGAGCATAATGACCCCGCACGGTGCGATAACCTTTTTGGGGTCTTGGTCAGATGAAATAACGTAGGGGAAAGAGACGATGGATAATGCATGTGCCACAACAAAAAAGCTACCTACCCAGCTGAGGCGTTTTAGCCACCGGACATGGGACAAAAAAGAGGAAGCCTTGCCCCAAGCGAGGTCAAGATGCAAAGTATCGTCATTGGCCCGTGCACTCTTTACCCTTTACCTTGACATGAACATAACTTTACATACAATAAGCAATAGCAGCCTAGGAACATTCGGAGCGGGCATGAGCATTGGAAAGTCAAGCCAAGCCGAAGGAAACCCTGCACAACTGCATTGCATCCTTTCCCTCACCTTTGAATTTCATCAGGCGTCCAACCGCAACCAATTCAGAACTTTTTTTTTCTTTTTGCTGCTGTTGCCTTTACCGATTAGATTAGTTCTAGTTCCCCGACCCTTTTTTTTGCCCTCTTAAACTTGAACCCGCCTTTTTACAATTACGGGAATTACGGGATCGAGAAGTGGAAATCACGGGGAAAATTAACCAGGCAACCCTCTCTTTTTAATTCATATGCACTCAAACCTAAATCAAACTTGAAGCACGCAACCTCGGTCGACCAAGCTAAGCTTGGCTCTTTTTCTTAACGGTGGGTTACATCTCATCTATCGCAAAAAAATAAAATAAAAAAGGCTATAAAAAATAAAAGGGTACAAATTCATGCGCTGACGTCGACCTGCTCCCAGCCGCTAAGCTGCGACAGGCTTGCTTGCGAATGCTCAGCCTCATGCGTCTCCCCCTACCACCCATATTATCGGATCGTGATACATCTCCCCTTGTATTCAACTCCCTCGAGGATAGATTCTTGTTCCGTTCCCCGACGGCTAGAAAGAAACAAAACAACTTGCAAGACCCCACGGTCGCGTTCCTTTAGCTTACTTTGTCTTCGAACCCCGCCAATTGCACATTATACGACAAATCTGCACGACAAATCTAACAAGCGCCTCGCCTTCTGAGTTCGAGTTTCACCAATATACTATTACGCAAGCTTGACACACTCCATCACCATGGCTACCGCGCCATTCAAGGTGAAGGCTATCTACGAGTATACCTCGAATCATGAGGACGATTTACCTTTTGGAACTGGTCAAATCATAACTGTCACCGACGAAGAGGATGCTGACTGGTACGGCGGTGAATATATTGATGATTTGGGGGTGAAAAGGGAGGGAATATTTCCCCGAAACTTCGTGGAGAAGTTTGAACCAACTGCCCCGCCACGTCCAACAAGAACTCGTAAGAAGGAAGCAGAAGCTGCCCCTTCTTCTCCTCCACCGCCACCAACCGCTGCTCCATACTCTCCACCGCTTGTAGAGGAGCCTGCAGATATACCATCAGAAGCAGCCTACGAAGAACCACGCGTTGCTTCACCGCCGATTCCAGTCCCCGCTCCCCGCTCCCCTCCGGCCCCAGTTGCTCCTGTAGCTAAGCCGCCTGAGCCGGCTCCCATCCCGGCGCCCGTTCCTGTCCAACCTAGGATTCCCGAGCCGGCTAGCCCCCGAGTTGCTCCTCCGTCGGCGCCAAAACCTTCAGCTCCAACTCCAGCTCGGGCTGCTCCACAGATGTCTGACAAACCTACTGGTAACTCCTTTAGGGATCGTATAGCAGCTTTTAATAAGCCGGCAGCTCCCCCGGTTGCCCCTTTCAAACCTGGTAACCTCAGCTCCGGTAGTTCCGGCTTTATCAAGAAGCCTTTTGTTGCTCCTCCACCTAGTAGAAATGCTTACGTGCCTCCGCCTCGCGATGTGCCCACTGTCAAAGTCTATCGGCGGGATGAAGATCCTGAGATCAGAGCTACAGAGGCGGAATCTCTAGAAAGTGCGGAGAAGGCCGGACTTGTACCTGCAGGGGCCTCTGAAGGCCAAGCAGAAGACCAGCCTAAACCGACCAGCCTGAAGGAGCGAATTGCTTTGCTCCAGAAGCAGCAAGCTGAAGCTGCTCAGCGTCACGCCGAAGCTGTTGCAAAGAAGGAGAAGCCTAAGCGTCCCCAGAGGAAGCGTACTGAAAGTGAGGAGGGGACGCCAGCGGACGAGGTGGCAGAAACCTCAGCTCCCTTGGAAAGGAAGGATTCGGTCGAGGTCGCCAGCAAGAAATCCTTGGATGAACCTAGGCCTCCGCGACAGTCGATCAGTTCTCGACGAAGGTCTTCTGCGGCGCACCCCGAGAATGACGGGAATGAGGCAGATATGTCCGGCGCAGGGGATACGACGGAAGGCCAAGAAGATCTCACCGAGAAAGAAGATAGCGACGAAAAGTCTCGTCCTCACAAGGGGCCCGCCGCCGAGCCAGAAATTCCAGAAGATCGTGAGCAAGAAGAACAAGAGGATGATGTCGACCCTGAAGTCAGGCGAAAGGAGGAGCTCCGCGCCAGAATGGCAAAGATGAGCGGTGGCATGGGTTTCCATGGTATGTTCGGTCCTCCCGGGATGATGCCCGTCGGAGGTCCCGCGATACCTAAGAAGCCTAAAACTTCACCACCGTCGGAGCGCCGTTCGAGCGAAATTCAAGATAGACCTTCATCACCTAGAATGTCCGCTCCTCCGGTGCCGACTCTGATGGCTCTCCCTGGCATGGGGAAACCCAAGCAGGAAGAGGAAGAAGTTGCCGAGTCCGATCATAATGAGCCAGGGGAGCAAGACACTACTCCAGTTGTCAGTGCCCAGCCAACTGGTACAGCTCCAGAACGTAAGTTTCAACCCCGGCGAGTGCTTTGTCTCATTATGACTACCGTAAGGCGATTAACACGACGGGTAGCTCTGTCAAATACACCTAGTGCTCCGCCTCCCATTCCTGGAGGACGACCCGCACCACCCCCGGTGCCAGATTGTTGGTTTCCTCCTTTTTCTAATTTACAGTGCTATGACTAACTATTGTTCCAGCCCGACCCCCTACCGGCGTGACCTCGCCTAGCCAAGGTTCCGAATCCGACGATGAGTTATCTGAGAACCCTCAAAGAGCTCTCGAGACTCCCCGAAGCGAAGTTCCTCCAAGCCAGGCCCCTCCGGTTCCTATAGGTACTCCTGTTATTCCGACTTCACCACGGCTCCCCAATCGACGAACTTCCTATATTGGTGAAGCTTCACCAACTTCTCCCCCTCTACCGAGTAAGAGAAACAGCCGTCCACCACCGCCTATACCAGGCGGTGCTCCACCTCCCCCTATCCAAAGCCGTCCCCCACCCCCTCCTCCCCCTGGTGGTCCCCTAAGTCGTTCCTCTACTGCTGACGAGCGAATTGCGCTCCCGATGCGACCTGGACCTCTGGACAATGGCGAAGAAGGCGAAGTCACTGAATATGAAGGCGATTACGATACGGATATCGCGTCCTCGGTCCCTCACAAGGATGCGCTCAAAGCACATGCTCGAGATTCGAGCTTCGACGATAACGTTTCAGTGCGTTCGCCGGTGGCCGACGTTCCGCCATCACTACCTCCCCCGGTTCCCAGCGCCGTCGCACCGAGAGCTGGTCCTCCACCAGTCCCGAGCCAACCTCCACCTGGCTCAAGAGGTTCTATAGATGTACCTCGGGCCGCTCCTCCGCCGCCGCCGCCGCCCGCAAAAGAGCCATCCTATAACGATGACGATTATGATCCTTTCAATTACAACGCCGCACAGAGTACTCCTACCACAGCTCCCCAGAGTCTAGCTATCGACGACGAATCAACACCAACACCTCAATTGGCCTCGGCGTATCATTCGCCGCCAACGCTTCCGCCAGTCACCCGAGGGCCCCCACCAGCGCCGCCAGTTAATAGGGCACCAGCCCGAAAATCATTAGATGTGCAAAGACCAGGTGGAAGACGATCAGTCGACGCGTCGCGACCGTCAATGGAAACGGGATACGTGGCAAATGAGATTGATCTAGCCGGCCATACACAATGGTGGCTTTCTCCAAACGGACTTCCTCCGGTATTTCAAGGCCGACAAGATATTTATACCGAAAGTGATGAGTCAACCTCTGGGACGTCAGTTACCAAAGAAGTGTTCATCCTATTCCAAGATTACTCGCAAACCGTAGTTACCGTTCGTTTCGATAGCCAAAATCCCGCAGACTACCAGCTTGAGCAGCGCCATGAAGCACCACCTCGGACTCTTCGTCAAGACGAGCTAGAAGAAGCGTACGAGCGATTTGGTCGCGCACTGTCCAGTGCCATCGCGGGTAAGAAGGACTCGGTTGTTGGCGACGGATCACCGCACGCGCTCATCCTGGAGCTTCTCAAGCCTCTGAAAAACGCCCTACTCCCCGTCGGAAAGCGCGCTTATGGTGCGTTGGTATACGCTAATTTGGCTAATGCTTCGACACAACAAAACGACGAAATTCGACCGGGAGATATCATTTCCATCCGCAACGCCAAGTTTCAAGGTAAACATGGGCCTATGCACGCCAAATACACCATGGAAGTGGGCAAGCCGGACCACGTGGCGATCGTCGCAGAGTGGGACGGTACGAAGAAGAAGATCCGGGCGTGGGAACAGGGTCGAGAGGAGAAGAGCAAGAAAGTAAAACAGGAGAGTTTCAAGTTAGAAGATCTCAGGAGTGGCGAGGTGAAGATCTGGCGGGTGATGCCGCGTAGCTGGATCGGGTGGAGCTCAGACTAGCGGTCTCGTAGACCGTCCTACGAATACCTGTGGCCGATTCTCGTGAGGGTCGGGACAGACGGGAGGGTCAGCGTGGATAGCCCTATGCGGATACAGTTCTAATTTCTCTCCCCACTCTTCCTTTTCCCCTTCACCCCCTTTTTTTATTAGTTAGTTCGGCGGAGAGATGACGTCGGCGGCAAAAAAAGGGGGTTCGAAGGGGGAGTTAATACACTAGACATCTACATATGGGTACCGAAGCACGCAGCAAGAAAGTGGGGTGAGGTGTGGATATTACGGAAAGAGGGGAGAAGGTGTGAAGTAGTAGAGGTTTGATTGATTGACGATGATATTATCGAAGAAGATTAATAAGACGGGAGTGGTGGTGGGATAGGGGATAGGGGAAGACCACGAGAAGAGAGATGTGAAGCACAGCAGAGCCGAAAAAGCAGAAGCAGAAGCAGAAGCAGAAGCACAAAGAAGAAGCATTCGTTAAGGTGTTCCCCCCGGGACGAAGGTCAAAGTCGCTCGTGTCATAGTCGCAAGTCATGGTCGTAATCATAGTCATAAGTCATAGTCAGTCATAGCTATGGATGATGTTGATGTTAGTGGATGGATGGATGGATGGATAGAGATGTTGTGCCGTGATTATGATTGAGTGCTTACGTTCGTGCTGGACATTGCTGCTACTTGCTACTACATCTTGCCTTCTTTCTTGATACTTAGGAACTCAACATACTTGTTACTACTTACATCTACTTCGTGCGTGTACGTACCTAGGTAGGTATGTACGGTTTAGACTACGGAACTTTTGACGTTTTGTTAGATTGCCTCCTAGCTACCTACCTACCTACCTACCCGTCTCTCCGAACTTGACGTCTTGACGTTGTATGCGTGGTCTGGCCTCGAGCGCTGCCTTAAGCGATCCGAGACCATGTCTCGGCTCTTGCGAGGTTCTACCCATCCCATCCCATCCCATCCATCCGTCTATCTATCTAGGTTTCTATCTATCCAGACATTTTTATAGACACGATACATGTGACAGCGCGATCAGGAGGGGAGTGTGCGCGTATGATATACCAGGTATAGATCTAGATCTGGACACGGATACAAAGGACTCGATACAAGCGAGTCGCGCCTCGCCTCGCCTCGCCTCGGGGTTTCGGCGGGACGTCGCGTTTCTATAAATAGGTGCCTGCCTAAATATCTCTCGCTTTTTTATTATTATTATTTTTATATATATAGAAACGACGTTGTATATTGTATATTGTATAGCTCGGCTGCTGCTCTGCTGTCTGTCCGGGACTCGACTACCTGGGTATCTAAGAATAGGTCGTCGGGAGGTGATGCTCCTGGCGCCTGGGTTTGGTTATGAGGGTATGTTATAGAGGTGTGGAGCGGGTTTGGGTATGTATGTATGTAGTATGGGGAGGGACGTAGGTTTACACCAGCTGGTTTACACGTGCTTGGGGGATTGGCGTCGAGGGTTGGATATTTTGGTAGGTGTGTGACGTAGGTAGGTACGGGATGTGAGATGTCCATGTTTCTAGTCGGCATAGTTGTTATTCAACTCTGGTGGTATAAGACGTATAGGACGTACAGGACGAGATGGTTATAATTCTTGCACAACTCTATAGTAACCAACTAACTAACCTTAGGTAAGTATTCTTGTAGTTAACAACTACTAACTATACCTAACTAGTTATTATACCACAAACCTAGGTACCTACATGTCAGTCTATCTACCTACTTGGTAAATACCTCTTGTGATACTACGTAGGATAGCCGCATACCGATATACCATCTACCTTATTCCGGGGAATATACATACCTACCTAGGTATACATAACAAAACAATATGGATCCAACCTTCACCGATCGCAGCACAATATAATAATAATAATAATAATATTCTCTCCAAGTCCCCAAAGTCACCAAGTCCAACAACGTCACCGTCCATACCGACAAGATGCACTACCCAAACCCTCGGGCCCCTCGACTGAACCTTCCCCGTACGGAATTCCCTGCGTGCAGCATCGCTTCGTTTCGTTTCATCTCCTTTTCGTACCCCGTTCCCATCCGTCACGCGAGCTCCTCTCCTCAATCTCCATTCCCGTTCCATGCCGTCCCGCCCTCCCTTCCCCATAAGCCTACCTACCAACCAGTCGGTGTAGTCCATACCCTTTTTTCTTGGTTTCCCTTCACACCTACCTACATACATATGATCAACGACATATTAAAAATATATATAAAAAAATAACAACCCCCTACGTCATCGCCCTTTACCACCCTCGAATTAAGACTGGGATCCGGGATGGGGACGTGGGTATCCGCACCAATATGCGTATGTATATGTGTGTACGTATGTGCGTGCCGGGTTTAATTCTCGTCGCACGACAGCCGGTGAGAGAAAATGGAGGAAAGGTGGGAAGGGAAAAAGGTGGACGTCATTCTACGTAGCCGCAAGGTTAGCTGCTGCTTAAGTCGCGCCGACAATCTATAATAAATAAATAAAATAAAATAAAATAAAAACAACGCAGAACAAGAATGACGAAAGGAATAAAACAAAAAAAAAAAACACCATAAAATGGAAATGCAGTCCTACATAATAATTAAGTAAGCCAAGAAAAGGACAAAAAGAAAAAAGAAAAAAAAGCCACAATAACAATACAAGATTCGCGATAGTTAATATGTATGCATACCCAAATTCAACTGTAGTTGTGCTGTATAAGTGCTCAATTAAATCCGTACATTTGTACACGATATAGATCTACAACATACCTATGTCATAGATCTCGGTCGTGCCTTATTCTTTTCTCTCCCTTTTGGTCTTTTTTTTTCCCTTCCATCATCGTCGCCTTCACCTTCGATGATCATCTTTCGGAGGAGGCGGCTCGGAGAAGGCGACGCGGACACCCGAGACAAAAATTTGACCTTTTTTTTCCCCCAAAGACATTTTCTTACTCGACGGCTGAATTTAGTTATTTTATTTGCGAGAGCTGATTCGTAACCTTGACACGTGATACACGTGCGAGGGCCACGAAAGACCTGCGAGTGTTGTTGTTTTTTTTTGTCCGACTCCTTCTAAGGCTGTGCCTGGTTGTTGGTCTGGTCATGTCTGGTCACGTCTGGTTAATGTCTGGCTGTATGTCTGGCTGTATGTCTCATGTGCCTTGCTACTAGCTGCTCTGCTCTGCTCTGCTCTGCTCTGCTCTGCTCTGCTCTGCTCTGCTCTGCTGCTCTCTTGTTTCAAACCCGGTTTAGGCTTGAAGGTAGTAGTTATCTGCAGTGACGAGTCCATTTGGAAGGACAACTGATCATGTGTTCGTGCGCCTTGGCCGACCAGCATGACATTTCCCAGCATTACCCTTCTCTTAGGGTCACTTGCGTGTTACCTCACTTCTGCCATTACAACTTTCCTTGAGGCTTACAAGGTCAAGCCAGGTGGGTTCGGAACTAAACGAACAAGTAATGAGGCTTATCCCCCTGAAAGTTCCAAGCCTATGCTGATCGTGGTCGGGTTCGCTTCAAGGAGAATACTACGAAGGATTAGACGAAGGGATTGTTTAGAGAATCACTCTAACCCGGCTGTCCATGGTCGAGTAACTATAGCAAATGGTATCTAGGAATATAGGTTACGACTAAGGAACCAATAGCCCCTAGGCCGTTATGTTATTATGCCCAATGTCTCTGAAATACGGCCTACGATCCAGGGGACCTGGACATGAATACTCCGGCAAAAGGACGATGAATCTCGAATAAGCAAAGTTCTTCGTCCTCGTCATGCTTGTTTGCTGCGTTAACCCTGCTATCACATATGCCAGCCTAACTCGATATAGATGAAGGATATTCTCAACCGGATCACTAGGAATGCGTGGAATAGGAGAACTGGATGGCGAAAATGGTCCGGCAATTGGCGTTGAGAAACCATTGTGACAGGCCATCTTCCAGGAGTTGTGGCAAACCAATGGCCAGTAGAATCAAGTGCGCAAATCTCGTCCAAGCACGGACGGGGTGGATTGTTATAGAATAAAAAAAAAAAAAAAAAAAAAAAAAAAAAAAAAAAAAAAAAGAAAAAGACGGCGACGACTCGGACCTTAATCGACAGCGTAGAGTTGGTCGCTGGATTTACCGAGTGTGTCCGATAGGACAAATCTTGCATCACAGGGTCACAGTCTTACTACGGGGTACATTCGAACATTTGGTCCAATGTCCTCTCACTCACACTCCCCACGTTCATATATATGAACATATCGGAGAAAAGCAACGCATGCGTTGGTCGGAGCCACCGCAAGGGATCGAGCGGTTGAGTGCTTATCTCTAAAACCATCAATTGGGGCTATAACCGTTGCATACCTCGTGCAGTCTTTTGCAATCTCGTGGGAAGCCTCGAATTGATGGGAATCAGGACCCTGGATCTTCTTCATATCTCGAGGCCCCTACGCCCGACCCAATGGTCCGACGAGCAGGACGTGGGGACATGGAGAATAGAATCCATATTTCTATACGAATTAGTATATAGCTCTAAAATTTTAATTTTTTTTTGCTCGAGGTCTAGGTTCGCATCTCGGACAATCCAGGGATAGGATCCGAGGGGAAAGCAATGCAAAGATTGCCGCTGCACGCGCCACGACACAGCCAATGCGCTCCATACGGCGATGTTGCAAAGGCCCCTACTTACCTTGATAGTTACAATGAGCAGTAACAAGCTACGTTACTAGGAATGGGTACTAAGTAGGTAACTAGGTAGTTTATACTCCCACTGGTATTTTGGGAAGCACGAGTATAGACCTTTCTTTAGTATAGGTAGGTATGTAGAATCTAAAATCGCTCATGTGAATACGAGTTCCACCGACGTCAAGGGGTAACATCGATTAATCGCGAAAAGATCGTTAAACTCGTACCCTCCGGATTATATAGATAATCTTGATTGTGACAGCCTCGAGTGAAAGTGGCTCAGTAACCCTACGGTAGGTGAAGCCACGGCTATTGATAGAGCAGGCCCGTTGCGTCAAGGGGAACACCACCTTCGTCGAATAGGGTTACCCAGCGATCTGGGTGCCGACTTCGGCAACCTACATGCATGTGGGGTATAAGACAGGGCAAGCAGCCGCGTTGGAAACCAGGGGGAGCTGATCCTCGACGATAATCACTGAGAAGTCCACGATCGAGAGGTTGGTATCGTGAAGATCGCCGACGGTAAGACTGAGCCGCGACCTCAAGGACTCACGATGCACTGCAACGATCTCCCTGTTCCAAAATAAGGACACCTGGTAGAAAGATGCTTCCGCTAGCCGGGAATGCGGTGCTCTAAGGCATCAACGTTCTAGCGAGCGGCTTGTAAAAACTGAGATCCGAAGGATCCAACCTGCTTCTGCCATCGTGGCATAGTCCAACATCGCCGTTTGTTGACACGAATGCCCCCCTCCCTAGGGCCCATTTCCATCTGGGCGTGGAAAAGAGCAGCCGAGAGAAATCTGTTTTCCATTCTCGGAAATCTAAGGTGCCTAGGGGGATATGCAAAGTGACCTAACTAGAGGGGATCTCTGACTCTGCATTTGCTCGGCAACGTTTTGCGTGGAGGAAAAGAACGACACGCAATAACCAATCACGAAAACCGACCCATTTAATATTGTCGATAGTATGGACGAGTATCTAGAGTATCCAGAGTATCTAACTAGCGTAACTAGAGAAAGGTCAAAGTTGCTAGAAGCACGTGCGTGAGCCTCCCTGTGCGCATGGTCTCGCATCTGACGCTGAGGTCGGGTCCAAATGAGCCAGCGAATAAGCTGTTGACACACCACAGACCCGTATTTGACCACCTGCAGAGGGACCAGGGAAAGGACAGGAACAGCTGCACCAGCTATTGCTGGACCAGAATGTGGTTAGAGCTTTCGTGGAGCAGCCGATGGTATCTCACCAGCTGTCGCACAAATACAAGCGCGCTGGTAGAGGGAGATTGATGGCGACAGATGTTTCGTATGATTGACGCCCATGTGAACTGGGCACTTTAGCTAGTGCATCGTTGTACAACTTGTGCAGAGATAGTGCAGAGATATTTCCTTGCTTGAACATAGTAAAAAAATCTCGATTGAATTGTCGAACCACGGGGCATTAAAAAATTGGCAACTTCTGACCCCCTTCAAAAGCATCGCGGCCTAGGTAATGGCATACGTACCCAAGATGGCAATCTATTGAGCTGTCCACCGGTAACAGCTCGATCCAATAATTACTTTCAGATGCACGTAAAGAAAGATGAGAATCCAATGCCATGCCTATTCGAAACAACCAGTTGAGGATTGGCCTGGCGGTCATGGTGTAATGGGGGTGCGATGGCACTCTAGGTAGTGTCTCTCTATTTCTTTCGCAGCATCTAGACCTAGGCGTGGCAGTCAGAAAATCCAAATTAGAAACATATTGAGTTTTGAACGAACGCTGTAGACAACGCAGAGGAGTGTACCAATCAGATAGATGCAGACCCCCGGACGGGCATAGCGGCATAGCAGGCGGCATAGCAGTAAGCCATAGGAGCCATAGGAGCCATAGTAGTAGCCATAATAGTCATAACAGTAGTATAGTATAAGTCGTATAGGTCTCCTCGGTACAAAAAGAGGCGTTCTGGTTGGGCACAAGCGGCACCCCAGATCCAAGCGATGTGAGCCTCGCATTTATTTGTCCCTTGCCGGAACGGATGGTGGAAGCAATGACGACGGTGGTGCACAATGTTAGTGATAGACGGGTAGGCAGTGCAGGACCGTAACAATCTTAAAGCGGAATATGATTGTTATAGGGTAAACGTCTATCACTGAAACGTCATAACGGAGTACGATGCAGCTGGTGTCTACTCTCCGTTTTTTTCTTCTTTTCCTCAATCCCAATAATTTGCTGAGATCGCTGACATGACGAGTTGTCACACATATTTTGCTGCGTGGACTTCGTGGCTTTTACAGATGGGAGATTTCGAAATTCGCATTAGTCAAGCATCACTACGGAATCCACGGTCGAGGTTGGGACCAATAATTCGTGGACGAGAATTTGTTGCAGACATGTCTCTGGAATTTACTCGAATTTACTCTATTCCGACCATTCTTCAACGAGGTCTAATGCTGACCGAGGGTCGCGTGGTGAGCTCATTGGTTTCGGAACAGGCTATTAGATAGAAAATAAAATAATCAAACTCTAGTAAGCATGTTGTACAACTGGATTTTTGTTGCCTCTGTCGAAGAATAAGGTATAATGCGCGAATTTGACAAATATACCTACTGGCGGCCAATTGGTTATGAACTGAGAAGATGATTCTTTATGATGTGCAATGTAAAAATACAAAAATCTCTCACCTTTTTTTACGTCTAAAGTTTTTAAAGTTTTGGTGAGAAAGAACTATTGAGCTACTAAATTCCAGCTGGAAGGAACCCCCCCCAAAACACTTGCGTTAGGTACTTGCGTTTACCATAAAAACTATACCGTACCTACCCGACCAGCGGGAACGGTATACTAGTACCCCCACCTTGCTTATTCAAAAGGTAGAGACTATCCGGTAAGCGCTTACCTTGTTACTTCTTAAGTTATGAAAGTACCTGTCATAATACGTGATTTAAACTCCCAACACGGTATTCTATTTGTCGCATACACTGTATATGTAAGCCGAGTTGTACTCTAATCCTTTTTTTCTTTCAATTAGGTCCCCCGCAGCAACTTAACAATCCAATAATTTTCAATTCGCAATAACCGTTGACCTCGTGACGGTCTCACCGGTATCGTAGCTCAACTATAGATATTATATCTTACAAAGCGCTGAAGCTAATGCGATAGCTTCACCTTTTTTTTTTTACCGCCTGAAGGCTTGTAAGCGTAACGTGATGGTGGTGCGATGAAAAAAAAAGCTCGCCACTCACCACAAATTCGGGCTATACCTGAGGGAAAAAAGTTGTGCGACGGAATGATAGAACGGAATGCTAGATTGGAAGACTCGAGCGCTATTGCACAACGCTGAAGGAAGCGCTCTACTTTCCATGTTATTCCGATATAGTACCCTAGAGGTACCCTAAGTAGCATTTACCTGGCATTGCCGGACATGCGTAACTTGTCGCTGTACCAAATGTCACCTGCGAGTCTTTTTTATTTTTATTCCTAGGCTTGACCTTGGGGGAATTTCACTTTAGGAGGACTCGGGAGCCTTGGAAACCTTGAAGCTCATCAGCCTAGGGGGAAAAAAAAGGGAAAAAAAGAAAAACCCCCACTCGAAGATTCTTGGATACTCTTGGTACTTCGGCCTGCCTTGACCTACCACTGTAGGTTCTCGGCCGTCTCTGTCCAACCAACGGTGATCCCCTCTTTACGAGACTTTCGTCAGGTATACACATGCAGCTAGCATCATGATAAATTACCTAAGTTGGTATTAACCTTGCTGAGCATGGTTAGTATCATGTAACCCGTATCCTTTTTTTCCTTTTTTTCTTATTGCCCGTCTCCTGTTCTTGTTCACTCCCACCCTTCCCTCCGCCTGCGGGCGTTTGTCTTTCGTCAGCCCAGTTCCATCCAATATTATCAGGTTCAAGCCTCCCCGTCGTTCCACCAGGACCTTATATCTCTCTCGTTGTTGTGCCATGTTGTTCCACTAGTCTCCCCTCGTTTATAACGGATCTTGTTCAGTGTTAACACTCTTGCATAAACTCCCGTTCCATATTCAATGTCCACTTTGACGACCAAACAATACCATTTCGCCTTACATATTCCATCATAGGCCCCATTCGCTTCTCGCGTTGAGCAGCTACGCATCCTACCGGGTCCCGCGTCCACTACCCGGTTCGGGCGCATGTCGAGCAGTTCTCAAACAAACCCTTGCGTCTATAAAGATCACCATCTATACATACTATCAGGCCTCAGTGGGGCTCTCCCGAACTACCACTACTTGAATCCCAAGTGTTCCACTTCCGACTGCGTATCCAAAGACCCCGAGATCACCAGGCCGCATATCCTCTTGGAAGATATAGATAAAAAGGATTCCTCTGCCTACCTTTCTACCCCCGTCCATCACACTACTCCAAACTAACCCCTAACTAACCCCCTATACCCATACTCTCTCCATCCGTATACATGACTTCATATCCTCCTTTCATCATGGCACGAAGACGAGACACCGATGACTCTAGTGATTCCGCTAGCACTCGAGAGACGAGGCAAAGTAGCGAGACATATGACTCAAGAAGCACTGCCCCTACGTCTCTCTATGACAGCCCTACATCAACGAAGGACTCGAGTTCTCAAGCTCGTAAATTCCAGGCTGGATATTACGACGAGGACCTTTCCCCGGCAACGAGTTTATATCCGCGGTCTTCAGTTGATACATACTCATCGCAAGCTTCAAGCGCTGACTTTTCTGACGATTCGGACGTGGAGGAATACCCAGAGTTTTCAGACATACCTGAATTACCTCCCTACCGACACGACATCGAGGAGTTCAATATCAGATCTTCGACTCCTGAAGAATTTGCTCAAGTATTCCCGTCCATGAACCGACTAACTATTCGCCACGACGAATTTACGTCGGATGGGAACATGAACCTAAGGGTGGACACCAACTATCCGGGTAGACGAAAGAAGATACTCCAGCTGTTTCACCTACGTATGTACGACTTGAACAAGAGGGAGTTTTCCCTTAGGCGGTATGGCCGAGATTCTGGTCGTGAGGTGTGCAACTCGAAACGAAAATACGTCGAGCCGTCTAGCACAACCCGTCCTAAGCTGCAGCGATCGATGTCAACTGCAATGAAGTCGTTAGCAAAGCGGCCTCAACTCATCCGAATTCCCACTGGTGGTTCAGTCTTGTCGTCGAGGAGTCGACCGGGCACGAGCCACTCCGCCGGCTCGGCTGACGCTGACTCTATCGAATCAGTCACTAGCCCTATTCCTATCGACAGGAAACAGAAGGCTCGTCCAACGCCCACGAATACGATAAAACTCGAATTCTCTAATTATGCGCGTGTCGACGTAGTCAGGCGTGGGAAGAAGAATGCGAAGTATGAGTTTGAGTGGTGGGGCCACACGTATCACTGGAAGAGGGTGGTCGACAAGCTTACGGATTGCGTCTCCTATCATCTATTACGAGACGGCCAGAACCACTCTCCTGTGGCGCACATTGTGCCCGAAACTCGATCTCCGACCCAAGTCGCCGCCGACGAGCGTGCTGGTGGTTGGATTCCTCCTTGTCACATGTGGATTAGTGACCAGGAATTGCTTGAAGCCATGACCGATATTGCTGAGTAAGTCTTCTTGGAATCGATCCTCCTTTTCTCCCTTGGAGCGAATACTAATGATACTAGCATCGTTGTTGCAACCGGTATCATGGCACTTGTTGACGACTGCATCATGGAGCGTTGGCAAACAAAGAAGAGCCCTCGCGCTGGATTCCAGCTCTTATCTAGATCCTTAGATGTCAGCCCCAAATATCTTGTACAACAAATGTTTACCCGCAGGAATTCGGATCATCATCCGAGTCCACTACGCTTTCAAAAGGCTATACCAACCTATTGAGAGCCGACCGACGACAGAAGATCCGATCATCTAGGCGGGTTAGAATTCTACTTGAGAATGCGGGGCCAGGCCGCCACACATCTTTTTTTGTTTGTTTTGATTCTCGGTTGGTGCATCACTTTCGGGCAACCACGGCACCTCGAACGGGCGGCGTCCTGTTATCGAGGGCATATACTTTCGTTTCTTTTTAATAATCCGACAAAACTTGTCGAAATTTCGCAAAAAAAGGGGAAATTAAAAAAGGCACCTATTCGAGCTCGAAACATGTCGAGCCAACGACCGATGACGACGATTTGACGACGCAGCGTTTCATTTTATGTTACCACCAAAAGTTTATATGCTTCATTTACTTCATTTACTTGTCTTACTTTTTCATATTCTGGGATTTTTCTCGACATCACCAACTTCCGATTCTTCGTTCCGGCAAACATCATTATTATTAGATTGAACACTTATGGAGGAGATATTTTACCCACACCTCCTCCAGTATCGCTCACGGCATGTCATTATACATATATATCATCCTATCTGATCTAGGGTATGCATCGCATTGGGCGGCAAACGGCAAACGGCAAGCGGGCATGCATACTTTTTGGTTATTATACCTTACTGCTTTACACGGTATCGGCGCTGTACATACATATCATCTCTCATACCCCATACCCCCTTTTTGCTTTGTTTTTGTTTTTTTTATCTTTTTTTTATTACCATACAATTCCGGGACCACAACGAGCATTTGGGGTATACGGTGCATCGGTCGGCGGCGCATAAAGTGTCTGGTGTTTTTTCTACAGAGTCTGTTACACTATTGATTTTTTATTTTCCCCTTGCTACCGTCATTATCATTATACCATACCACCGTCCTTACGAGGAACAGCACGCATATCGCTAGCGTTGTTTTGTTTCATTTGTCGGTTGATTTTTTTTTCTTCACCTACTTGTATTAGCGAGTTATAAACCTACCTCTTGGAGGAACACCTGGCTGGCTATTGGCGCAATGAATGCTTGGCCGTAGGTTGCTATGAATTTGTCAAATAATATACATTTTGATACATTCAAACTATAATAATATCTTCAATACGTGAAATGATTGATTTGGTCTAATTTAGATTGATTTGCTAAGTATATTTATTTTCATATATTTATTTTCATATTTATTGCGGTACTTGTCCTAACATCTGCCTTGCGTACTTAGATAAATACTTATTACGGATATCTTTTTGGGCACTATGTGTTCTAGATTGCTCGTTCAACCAGGCAGTTTAACGGAAGTCTTAGAATACTACAAACCACCAGTTTTTCTTAATCAGGCACAAAGACTAACGAGATAACTTATGATCCAGGGCCTTCTCGCTCTCTCGGGTCCTCGTCAAAAATCATCCTCGCCGACCACCTCTTCGGCCCTTGGTATCCCAGCGTCGAACCAGCCGCCGAAATCCAATTTCATAAGTAATCTATCGATACCGCCGGTCCGCTTAGGTCTATACCCAACGCCCTCCTCATCCAGTACCTCATCACCTATCCCCATACCCCCGTCTTCTTCCTCGCCATCTCCGTCCTCAAGCTCAGCCATGAACGCCGAGTCTGTGCTTAATGCTCTTAGCGTAGCGACGACGGCGCGCACACCGTCTTTCACGCCAGCTTCGACTTCCTGGATACGTGTAAGCACGTCGGCTTCCTCGGCGACTAAATCCGCGAATGCATCTACAACGCCTTCGTCTGCTTCGAGATCTGCAGCCGCCCAGACACCGTGAAGGCGGTGCACGAGGGCGACTAGGTGATCTGTGTTTACTAGGAGTTCGTATAGGGGGTTTGTAAATGATGGCTGTGTTAAGAGGAGGCGGCGGGTGAGGGTCCTTAGGTATAGTCGATGGGCTATAGCTAGGGTTTGGGGATCGTAATGTGGGGGTCTTGAACTCTCTGATGATTGATCAGGTTCTAAGGGGTTGTCTGTATTACCAAGGTTGTCTTGGATATGGGGAGCGTTGTCGTTGCTGGTGTGCCTATTATAGGATGAACTTGGTCGGTCATGTTGTTCACGTTGTCTTTTACCAGTTAGCCAGCCATGGAAGTCGTCCCAAAGGCCTTCTACGACTTCGATTTGGAGGTATGCTTCGGTTTCAGCGAGGAAGAATATAGCCGCACTGCTCGTGCTCCACGCGCTCCGCATTATGGACGTGCGTATTGACGAGCGTTCCCGGAGAACACGTGTCCTGGAAGCACCGCCTCTAGTAGTACTATAAGGCGGTCTAGGGGGCGCCGGATGGTGGCGGCGCAAAGCTGTTATTTTCCACAGCCCCGTTAGATGGAGATGGGAGCGACGAATTGATAGAAGGTAGGAATTAATTGAAGTATAGACCTGGACGTCAGATGGTGTTAAAAATAAGTCTAGAGGTGGCGGTATCTGTGATGTAAGGACCACGGGGACAGAGAAAAGAAGATTTCGGAATGGAGTGTCTGCGACACCGGGTGGTGTTTGATGGTCTATACTGGGTTTGCCCTTCATAGGAGTTGAAGCCTTGGTCTTGGATAGATTGAGCCGTAGCATGCCTCGTGCCCTCTCTAGACCTTCATCTTCATCTGCATGCTGACCTTGCATTGAACCTAGCATAGCCCACGTCTTCGTCAAAACTGCAGAAACTTCGCCTTCTTTCACCATTACATTACTAAGCCCAACACGCTTCTCATAAGCAAGGTTATCGGCACGTCGCCAGCGGTTGCGAATTACTTCATCAGCTTGCTGTGTGAGAGTCATAGCAAACTCACCACGTCCTAGCAAAAAGAACTCGCGGAATAGAACTAGCATCTCAAGTACCCTGGACAGCGGTAGCAGCTTCTGTAAGATTGTCCGAGACAATGTGAGCCGGATAGATGTGATAGCTCTAGAGAACGTAGTGTTCTTAAGGGGAGATGTTAAATCTGCGATAGTCTGGAGTTGGGATGAGAGGTGGCCAAGTCCATTGTTACTTGGCTCTATGCTGCTCCTGGTTTTCACCCGATTTAATGATGTCCCGATAAACAGCATAGACGTGGCTGCGGATAACGTCACGAACGACGGTAATAAGCACTGGTTGATTGAATACCCCTAGTTCTATCAGCCCCCACAACTTTCGGATTAGGCAAGAAAAAGTATCTTACCAACTCGTCACGATCATTCTTCTGAATGAAGAAGTCTGCATCCCCCAATATAGGTATAGTGCCGTAAAGAACCCAAGCGGACACCTGTTTCAACCAGGCAGTTTCGGCAACTCTAACGAGACTGAGCGCAGTCTCTCCGATATCAGCGTAGCCGGTCTGTAGCTCATCGCGTAGTTTGTTGATAAGCTGCGCTGCTCGACAAGGAGAGCCCTCATGCTCCTTAAGCATGAATTGAACTAAATCCCATAGCCATTCCATCCGACGAGTCCATCCCGAAAACTCGCCAATAACGGCGGTCAGGGGGACGATGTTATAAACACCAACGAGTGAAGCATCTTTTCTCAGAATGCTTTCTTCAACTTCCAGCACTTTCCTCTGAAATGCAGCAAGATAGAGAGAATTGATAGCCGTGGATACTGCACGGCATATGACGGAAGGATGAGACGCGCTAACCTGGGCGGTATAAGTGATGAGTTTACAATGAAGATCGCTCAGATGAGCGGCGGTCTTTAGCAATTCTCTCTCTGGTGGTGTTAAGATCGATTGCGTTCTTGGTTCGGTATGGTCATTCCTGAGAAGGGGCGAGGGGTGCCCCGATAGGGAGAGCAGGATCTCATGGAGCATTGTGGAGCTGGCGGCGAGCTGTAGACTATGTTAGAAAAGTACTCCGAAGACCTGCAGACCTGCAGACTCGTTCAGCCGTGGGAGCTTAACCCTGGTAAGACATGTGGAGGCTTCTTAGACCGGATCTTATCACCGATATCGTGAATTAAGAGAATAATGGAACCGAGGCACTCGTAGCGACACATCTGGATGGGTAGACACGCGACTAATAATACTGCGAACCGTAGACACGAAATGGTGGTTGAGGTGGGTGTAGTCGTCAAAAAAGAGCAAACTCATTCTTCACCTTTAAAATTTTAATTTTGTGTCTTTTTTTCTTTTCTTTTTTTTTTCTTCTCCCTCTTTCAACTGGAGAAATCTGGGATTCGGAACATCTTCATACCTGGTAGGCTAGGTATTTAAAGGAAAACAACAAAGATGGAATGAACCATGTGAAAAGAAAAGGTCTTTGTGGACGGGAATGTAGATTAATAAGTCGTACCGTGTTTTATAAGATGTTACCTTCTTATCTCCCTTCTCGACTTTGTCGCGCCTGCCTTCAGGTCTAAGCGCGTCACCTAAGCGTACCTACCAATGCACGTGATTCAAGAACCATGTGCGTACAATTAGCTCTTACCTAATACAATAATTCTACATTAGGTGCATTACCTTCATGTAGTTATGGCATTGAGGATTATGCATCTTATGACTAGGTGTCTAAGGTTAGGTAGGTATTTATGCAATGTTTATGGATTTGTATAACTATCAATTATTCATTATTAACTCTATACATGACTTGTAAGTTTTTACCTTTATTATTCTCTCATTTGATATCATATTTAATAGTACAATTTTCAACTATCCAAGTTTCTACCGGGTATAACTAACGTTTTGGCGTCTTGCCGTTTGATGCGCTACTAGTACTTGCTGAATCTGATATTAGATTTGCCTTCGAGCTGCCGGACCTCTTTACCGGCACTGTACTAGTATCATCCCCTACGATGATTTCACCTCCTCCTTTCACTTTTCCAACCACCATACCCTTTCCTACGGCTTTTATAATTGCCTTCCGAGAGACCCCCGTAACATCAATATAAACCAGCCCGACATTCTTCACGCTTCCACCCAAGTGTTTAGACAACTCTCCAGCTTCGGCTCCCCATTTGTGAGTGACTATATTAGTGGCAGATGACGACGCCGAATTCAAAAGGTTGCGTGTTGCATGATCGATTCCATCCGCGACAGTCGTGAAAGCCATCAGACTCTTGTTCAAGAGACCGGGTTTGAATGACTCGATTGGTTTCCCTTCCGGGTCGAATCCCCTTTTGCCCTCCCTAGTACCACGCCCCGCGACCGTAGCTCCCACATTCTGGGCCAATTTGGACACTTGTCCAACCGTTTTGGACGACAATTCAGCTACACCTCCTGAAAAAGTACCTATCCGGCGGGCTCGTTCGTGTGTTGCAGGTGTAAATGTCACGGCTTTGCTGGTAGGTTTCGTGTTCTTAACGAAAGTATCCGACCCGCTTTGCATGGCATTGGTGACGAGATCCGACGTAGTAATAATCAACCGAGATGCGTATGCTGCTTTGGACACGAGAAATGACTTCTTGTAGGCCGGATGTAATTCCAATTCCAGCGTTTCGGGCGACGCGGGGATCACAGCAAGCTTATTCGTCCCTTCTTCCGGAAGAGTTATTTCGACAGGATCTGTTTTCTTGTTAATTATCATTGAACTAAAATTGAGAGAAATAATGTATCCATACCTTTAGATCCCGGGCTCACGCCAGACTCGACGATTTGGAACCCGTCGGATAGTTCTCCTATAACACTTCCATCTTCCTCGTCAACTAGTACGATTTGGCCACCTGGTTGGGCGCTTTGGCTACCCTTTACATAACCTTCGCCGGGTTTATATGAAGCTGGATTGTACATTGCAAATTGCTCCGAAGTCTCACGTTTGGATTTTGATGCCTTTGGCGATGATTTAGTTGAAGTGGGCGACCTTGATGACGACGACCCTTCTTTCTCTTTTTCTCTCCTAGCTGCCTTTGGCGGTGGTGCTCTTTCGAGGAACGCGGTACATTGGGCTAAGATGGTCTCAAAAGTGTCTATATCTTCTTGGAGTCCTTTGCGACTGCCGACCGGAGGAAATTCGATGCGCGTGAAAGCGCCGCTGTCGGGGCCGAGATCCCATCTTGGGATGAGGTAGCTTCTAGGAGGCTGGTGATAGATCTGAGTGGTCGCAGGTAGCGGGAGGTCTAATTCAGGTGGTAAATGAAGGTGAAGGTAGAAATCTTCGGCGGCGGGACCATCTTGACCGTCTGGCGAAATTGGCTCGGCGAAGGGAGATGACGTCGGGACCATTAACAGCGACAGTGTCTGCGGACCAGCAGGTGTGAGGGACTCTTCTTTTCCGTAAGCAAGGTGATAAGCTGAGACACCTTGAATGGCGTATAATAACCTCGGATCCTGTTGGGGGCGCGATGTCAATACTGCGGTACTACGATATGCGCAATGACGGCATCATTAGGTGCACCACCAACTTACGTTATGTCCGGATGCCATCTTTCGTTTTCTTTTTTCCTTTTTCTTCTTTCCTTTTTTCCTCGAGGCGTGTGGATATAGCTATCTAGAATTGAATCCTTAAGCAATCGTGACTCGGTAGCGAATGGTTGACTGTACGAGGAACTGTCGTGTGTTCCGATTTCGATTTCTAAAAAGATCTAGATGCAGTAAGTTAGGCGGCTATCAGATAAGATAGATAGAGATGATAGAAGGATGAAATTGGAGGGGTGTAATGGGGGGTATGGAGGTATGGAGATATGGAATTAATGGAATTATCTGGCGCAACCAACAGGAATAAAGATTAGAATCAAACAAGATTAGAATGTCGTTGGCTCCGGTATATTTTGTGTACCATCGCTAAAAAATCTAACCTACCTAGGTATGCTTAAAGCAAGGTGAAGGCGAAAGAGCTTCGAGCGCTTAAAGACAAGCGCCGTGTGGTTGCAAGGTTGGAGCGTAATGCGTACAAGAGGCCTTACAGCGACATCATTGGGTAGTTTCAATGTGGCGATCACATTGACTCCTTGCTATGTAATGATGCTAATGATGCCAATGATGCCAATGATGCCAACGATGCCAATGTTCTTCTAAAAAGAGGTGCATACATGATTTTTTACATGTACCCCGAATATCTAAGTTTTAGAGATGCTTCCAAATTCCCATCCCTTTTTTCGTATGGGTAGTTTCGCGTGCTATCAAAAAACATGCAGGTGAGTGCACGATGCATATGGGCGTGTAATAAGTAAGCTCAGATCCTCGCACCTATAACTGACGAGGGGCAACTTCCATCCAGTCCATCCAGTTACCTAGTCTAAAGAGGTACCGAGGTACCTGGCAGAATGCCGTCGACAAAAGTGCCTAACACAGCAATTCACATAATAAAGGGTTTCCACACAGTAATGTCCGAAATAAAATTTTAAAAGATATTTCAATAAAAGACGAAGTTTTGCTTTTATTTAGACATTTTTTTTTTCTGAATTATAGGATATAATTTGATTGAGTTGCGACAATAGGAAGGTGAGGGGCGTGCTAAGAGAATCGGCACTTATTTTGATGCGATTCTGCCTGGTCTCGGAATATACCTCCTATGAATACCTAATGTATCTTGGTGTGGGGGCTGAGGGGCTGAGGGGTAGAGAAGAAGGGGGCGCGGCTCACCTAAGGCCTAAGGTATTTACATACGTAGGGCGGATAGGCCAGTAAGGATCGGTAGGTGCATAATGACTACCTAGTAAGGGCTAGTCCTATTAGTTAGGTAGTTAGTTTACTCCGAAACTAAAGTCCTACATGTACACATTTCATGTACACATTTGAAATCTCCCCTACTTGGCTACCCTCACCTCCTTCACCTTTAGGCACCTCTCGGGCGGGTTAACGGGGCGTTACTGATGGCGCACACTACTTCTAAGGTTCTCCAAAAAAGGACTGTCTTACGATAATTCGTCCAGAAAGTGGATTGTTGGTGACCGGCGCAGTCGAATCCCTGACATTTCTTTGTCTTATTTGGCCACCTAATACAAACCCAGGGCCAGGAGCCTCAGGATAGGTTAGTGGCGGCAGAGCTTCCGCTGCTGTTGCTGCTCGTGGCTAATAATGACGATAATAACGACGCGGTCATCCAACTAATGCGCCATATAGGCGAGGGAATCGAGACAATCTAATAGGACATATCATGCCTTTTTAGAAAATGGGCTTGCCATGTCTTATTCGAGATAGCCATGGCAACATACATTGGCTGCTTCTTGGGACTAATATGATAGATCCTCGAGATCTGTCTCAAGGAAACCGGAAAAGATTGTGTCTTCAGCTCAATCGATCCCGTGCGGTAGACGTGCGGTAGACGTGCGGCAGACGTGCATATATGTAGCGGAGACCTTGAAACCGGGCAAAGTTGCCGAAACATGTGCAATAAATATTACTATACTTATTAGCGGCTCAAGGCTCTACATACAGCAAGCAGTTGCAAGGAATGGAACGGAGTCGTTCGCCATATTTGAGCAATAACGAGTGTTTTCGGCTCTTGGGCAAACTTCGAACGCTATAAAGCATCAGTTTGAGTAAAACTCGAGCGCCAGCACTCCTCATCCGGGGCTCATCAAGTTATAATCGTTTGGGTGCCTAGGTTCTAGGTTAATACTTGGGTTTATAATAGCGATGACCTTCTGCCGCTGAAAACTAGCCAGATACAGAGCCCCCCCCCCACGGGTCTCGGATGCAAGCGCTGATGGTTGGACCGGGATTCAAGTATGTGTCCCGAGGAACGTTACAGCCTACCGCAATTGACGACTTGTGAGTCGTAAAATTTTTGACCGGTATTTCTCACGCCAACACATTACTGAGGAATTATGAAAAATGATTGTTGGACATTCCTAAGTAGACGGTTCCACCAATATCTATATCGACTTTCATGTAGGACATTAATAATTCGGCCTAGCTTACATTTGTTGAATGCAGCCTTCACAGTGCTTCGTTGCTTTCGCAATCTGTAAGCAGCCTGTAGGGAGTCGAGGACTCAGGGAGTTTTAACTCATACCCCTTGTCGCTATTAAGAGTAAGGGTAAGGAGAACCAGGCCTGACAGGCTACCTACATAGGGTGACGGATGGGTAACATCTGAGCACATCGGCCCGTGGACGTGTCAGAAAACGTTAATACGACCTACCACACCGAGTCTTCCTGCGAACCAGTACCAACAGGGAACGAGACGGGTTAAGGGATTTCGGTTTTGCTTTTTCTGGTTTTGCTGATACTACTACCATTGTTATTCCATTTCCTTTTGGAATTGCTTCGCAGTATTTATATACTGTCTTATAAATGGCGTATATTCCTTATGCTGTCGTGCTTCCTCAGTTCTCATTTTGTAGCATCGGGAACCGCCTTGATCAAATCATCGGCCCTGATATCTGCGTTCGTTCCCTTTTTCCCTAGGAATAAGGAAGCCCTCCCCGGGCGACGTGCATACGAGCCTTGTCGGGGACCCGCAACCGCGGCCTGTGCGCCAGATGAGCGCTTTCGATCATGTCCAAGCCTCACTTTCATTGGACGTTGAAGGGAAAGCCGATCTTCGTCCGCCATCCAACAACTGCTTAGCTTGGGTAGATTGGTCTCTACCCGACCCGTCCGTGTCCGGGGAACTTTAACCCTTGGAGCCTTCTAGGCTTGCTTTACCCGACAAAGACGACCTGTTTCCCCTTCTCCAGTGCCCACTCCGACGTGGACACTGTAAGACCATCTCATCTATCTTCGTTTACCAATATCGGATCGATATTCTCTCTCAGAGCGTTGCACGCTTAGGGTTTTGATTTTTGACTTTTGATTTTTCGACCATCATATCCCCATATCTCCACACGGATCCGTATCCCCATGCTCTCATATTTTCACATTCCCATTCTTCGTACTACTTCTTCCAGGTTGCTTAGGCCCATTTTTATCTCATGTTGTCCATGTGTGTCCCCTGTATCATAGCTAAATTACCCCCTTGTCCATAGCTGTATTGTACGGCTACGGTAAAGCTGTTTACATCTAAGTGTATTTTATGCCGAACGGCGACCCAACTCTATACTAAACTCTATACCAGACAGCGTTGAGGTCTCCAAGCTACGGCCGCGCTCTTCAACTAGTGATAGTTAACGAGTCGCGCCCCATTTGCGGACAGTCGCAGCTCCTCGATGCTGTAGCACACTACCAGGAATCTCATCGACCACTCAATTCGATTAAAGGACAACTTAGAAAGGCCCCCCCGGAACACAACACCTAGTATTCTCGTTACTCAAATATCAATCACCTTAGGAATACGAGCGCGATCGTCTCCACTTGGTCTTTCGAAGTATAGCGTCCGACCGCGCGGCCTCGTTTGCTCCGCGAGTTGTCTCGAAAAAGGCCTACTAGGCCATTCATAGTTCATCCAAGCCTTCCGGGTCTGTTCTAGACCCAGCCGTCACCATTTCCACTCCAATTCGCATCCAGTCGATACTCTCCCCTCCCGATCGGTCAGGCGCCGATGAAACTTCGCATATAGGACAGCATCAAGCCGTTCCGCACAGGCAGCTTGACAAAGTACTCACCCCCGCGGAGACTACCCTTGAACGTAAAACTCCTCAAGTGCCACCCGGTCAAAAGCTTCTAAATCGCGATCCATCACGGATAGAAGCCCTTGAAAAGGTCGCCACTCGGCCGGGGGATGACGAGGCCAAGGCAATGGTAGCAAGCGGGATTGAGGGGAAGAAACCCCCAAAGATGCGTCCCCCAATGCGGTCTAGTATTGCCTGCACACGGTGCCGGAAAAGTAAAATAAAATGTATGTCAAGTTTCTTATTTCTTATTGGGGGGGTATATATGGCTAGGAAGTAGGCATGAACCCTTGTTCGCCTACTTCCTTGCAAAAATCGCTGCTTTATAGACTCTAAAACTACCTACATAATGGGCATCGCTCCTACTCCAAATCACCCCCATGGCTAGCTGCTAATAAGAGTGATCTAGGTGAAAATGATGGCGGTAATAGTCCTTGTGACGGCTGTATTAAGACGGGAAAGGACTGTACTTACAAACAGCCCGAACCCTCACCTCCAAAAAGAACCGAGCCACCTACCGGTGCCAGACAAGAACGAGACGGGGGATCTGATAGAAAGAGGCTCAAAAAGATAGACGAGATATCGAAGGGCGATAACCAAAAAGCTAGCGGTTACGCCGAGGAGGTCCTTTCTGCGCCTTTCTTAACCGAAGATTTATGGGAACAAGTATTAGATCTCTATAAGCTACACTTTGCGCCGGAACTGCCCTTTTTACACCTGCCAACGATGAAGGAAAAATTGGGACGCAAATTTAAAACTCCACAGCCGGACAGCAATCCCGATCTCAACTTGGTCCTGCTAGGCGTCCTTACTCTTACCGCGCGTTTTCATCCGGATCTTGTTAAATACCTTGCGCATATTTGTAGCAACCAACCCGGCAATGCCAGGACGCGACCGGTCCAGACACCGCTTGATCCAGCTGCAGCGTCTGAATATTATGCTGATGTTCTTACAATGGCTTTGGGTTCTCTGCGGACAGCGATGAAAGCCGCCTCCGTCGAAAGGGTTGCAGCCTTGCTAATGCTAGGGTTATATGAATGGAGCCAAACGCGGCCTAAGACAGGAGGGCTTGGTGCTTGGATGTACGTTGGTCTCGCTATTAGGATGGCGCAGTATTTAGGACTTGGATTTAGCGATTCTTCCGACTCCGCAGACGCTCAATCCAGGTCTGACCCCCAGCGGAAATTATCCTGCCAACAGTCAGAGTTCGCTTTAGAGAAAGAAGTCAAGAGGAGGACCATGTTTAGCTGCTTTATTCTAGATCGCATGCTCTCTTGCGGCAAAGGACGAGTATCTATCATACAACCAGAGGATATACAAATCCAACTTCCATGCTCTGAGGACAAATTTGATTTGGCGATGGAAGTTCCTACAGGGTTTCTTAAAGATAAGGGACGGCATGGAATGGACGACAGTGTACTCGCCCGATTTATTCAGTTGGTGGATGTATGGGGAGATATTTCGAAGTTCAGTTCGACGGGCGGCCGCCTCAACCCGAAGGAAAAGGAGCACCCGCCATGGACCAAGGGTAGCACTTTTTATCAGCTTGTGGAGAAGCTCGCGGAATTCGACGCGGAGCTTCCAGACACTTTTACGTTTTCGCGTTCCAACTACTTCAAGCACGAGAACCACCAAGCTTCTAGTGTATACGTGCTGTTGCACATGCTCAGGTGCCTCTGCTTAATCATGTTACATCGGGAATACATTCCCTTCGTACCTGTTCGGTGCAAAGAACCAGAAGGGCCTCTGGATAAACCAACCTTTCAAGAAGATCGGTTTGGTTTACCTCCTGAAGGCTTCTGGATAAATAGTGCAGAAAAAGTATTTGAGGCGGCTCGCGGGATTATTGACTTGATTGAGATATGCCAGAGGAAGGACAAGTTGCCCCAGTCAACCATCGTCCTTTTCGCGATTTGGACTGCCTCCTTTGTGGGGTTGTATGCCGAACATTTCCCCCAAATGGACAAGCAAAAACACATGTTAGAATATGAGTTTGAAGATACGCGACAAGCCGAATCTGTTCCCAAAGTATTTAAGCGTGGGTCGGTGGCATTCGCATTCGTGACACTCCACAGGATGTCTACGTGGCTTAAGATGGCATCTACGTATGTCCATATTTTACAGCGGATGAACGAATACTTTGGCACGATTAAGCAAGATTATTATAGATATGTGACAGATAATTGTGGAGAGAGAGAAGTGTATCGAGTTCGCCACGGCGGTACCGGCGGAGGGCTCGAAGAATATACGCCTATGTCTATGCCGCTGAAAGACTTTGGGTTCCTCGAACCAGCAGATGAGAACATTGGAAGTCCGAACCGAACGTTGCCCGGCCCAGCAGATCATGCGCCGTCGCGAAGGACGGAGGCTTCAGATACGCCCGCCAAGGTTAAGACGCAAAAGCCGGCTCCTCCTGGATCCTTTACGGCAATTAATCACGCCCCGGTATCGTCGGCGCCGCCGGACATCGACCGTACTTTCACCGCCGAAACAGGTTATCCAACACCCTACTCTGAGGTGTACAGCGACTTTCGGGGATATCAGAGCAGCCCGCCTCAGCAACACCAGCAGCACTCGCCACCGCAATCGCAGTCCCAACCCCAACCACGGTCACAACCACAACCGCAATCGCAATCGCAACAGCAACAGCAACAGCAACAGCAACGTCACTCAGTCTATTCTCCACCAGACGCACTACTAGACACGACGACCATCACTAATGGAGCTCACGACCGGGCGTTCTGGGACACGCTCAAGAAGGAAGAACCGCGACGCATCGGAACACTAGGAGATCTCGGATACTTCTCAAGCGGAGACTCTCAACTTCCCATAGCCGATATGCCCTTTATGAACCCATCCTTCGTGCAAGACGCCATGTTAGAGCAGCAGTACCAATACCTGCAACAGATGGGGGGATTTTAATCTTTTAGCCAACCAGCCAGTCGACCAGCTAGCCAGCGCGTAGACTCGAATAAATACGAGAGAAAGTTTCACCATCAGCATCGTCATTTTTATCAGATAGTCCATCGGTCAGTCCATCATGCCGTCGGATATTTATCGGGTGGGGGGGTTAGGGGGGCTATAGTTTTTATACGATAGCGACAGCGGAGAAAGGGGCAAAAACGGGACATGAGGTTTATTTTATTTTTCATCTCTCTTTTATTTTTATTTTTTCATTTTTCATTTTCTTTCTTCATAACTAGGCGTTTAGCGGGTGACTATCCTTACCTAGATACCTACCTAAGGTTAGGTACTTAGGTAGATGTGTCGGTTAGCATGCATATCTTAGTGTTGCTGTTGTTGCTCTTGTTGTACACGATGGTATTTCAATCGAGGTCTGGTCAGATCGGTTGCTGCGTCGCTCTAATGGTCTGCCATGTCAAGTATGTATTTGCCGTCGTCTCGTCGTGTGCTTTTTTTTTTTTTTTTTTTTTTTTTTTTTTTTGGTCGGATATCCAGGATAGTAAGCTGACGTCGTAAGGGTTTATTGCGGAAGCCCGTTGCAGCGCCGGCTTGTAAAATGGTTGGCTGTTGCTTGTGAATGTTGAAAAATGGAAGTGTACCTACCTACCTACGTACTTACCGAAATATATTGGCGAGTTTGAAACAACGTGTTGCGCTACATATGGAGATGTGCTCGTATTCGCATTTTGCACAGGCGGCTGTGTGTTCGTTGCGGTAGTTTAGATGTTGGGTTTGGGTGTTGTAGCAATATGGGAAATGAGTTGATAATTACGTACGACATTCGAAAAAAGTAAACGAGCAGACAAGCCATCTATCTATCTACATGGTATTCCTACGTGGAAAAATCCGAGTATAAGTCCTTTTTTTTATACGTACGAAAGCGCAGCAGTTCCGGCGTCAGTGCCGGGATAGGAACTATGGCGGGCCGATCCCGAGGGAATCCCCGCTCGGCTATTGGTCATTGGATATTAATACTATATAGATAGATACGCGGGTTGATTTGGATACTACGGGGAGGGGGAGGGGGCTGGTGGTTAGGCCATGCAAGGGAAGGGAAAGAGAACGGATGGGTTTGGGATAAGGTAAGGGAGACTGCCGAGACGGGGTAGCAGCGAAGGGTAATCTGCGTAGGGGTCCTGGGCCTTATGGATATGATACCTTGTATGCTGGATGGATGGATGAATATGGGATCGTGGGAATGCGAAAATGGTTGGGATTCTCGCGGAATGTGTCTGCGATTATGGACATACGTAATACGAGCATGTAAGGGCACAGAGTAATCTATCCCCGGATATGGTTCAATATGTGTCTAATACATGTCGTTGTAAGTTTTGCTGGAATCGTTCGCTTAATTATGAGGTATATAAGAGGTAGCTATGGTCTATCAGTTCGAGATTCGTAATTCGTTACACGAGACATGCTGTACGATACTTGGTAAACTTGGCGCAAGAGGGCTATTTGCTTATGGCTATTTGCTTATGGCTATTTTACTACTACCCTCTCAGATTTATTCTCCGGGGACCTCGGGACGTACCTGGGCTCGTGTATGTGCGTGGCCGAGTTTGGATAGCTGGAGCCTAGGACAGAGAGGAGAGAGCCAACTCTAGCTTCACAATATCTTAGATGGATTCACGCATGGGGATGAAATTGACTATGGTGTGATGATTACGTCGTGGACTGTGATTAATTGCGTATCTCTGTCGCGTCTCGCAAGATCCCCAGGTGGATTACAAGTCCAGGATTGGATCGCAATCCCTCAGTTAAAGCGTTATCTGGGACGCGCCATGTCCGGAAATACTCGCTAAACTCCTTAATCCACGACTCGAATATTTCCGGGTCTCTCAATTGCTGTGCCACTAGACAGACGGCGGGCTTGTCGGCGCCGCCCTCGTCCGATTTCCTCAATCTACATACGTCAGCACATGTTTGCACCAATGGTTGGATCAGCGTGTCGTTGTAGATGCAATCACAGGCGATGACGAGGTCGAAGCTCTTGACCTTGTCGCTTCCTGTAAGGGACGGTGTCACCTCGTCCAATTCCCAGTCTAGCGGGACGAAGCGTAGTTCAGCCTTAGGAAAGGCAGCCGACGGCTTGACTTTCCGCTTTTGAGAAGTAGTTTTAGTTTTCTTTGGGCTTCTCAAGGGACTATTTTCGTCAATATTCTTCTCTACGAGTCTCGCGACGTAGGACTGATCTGTGAGTGTATATCTGGCGACCAATGGCGCAAGAACCAATCCCACCAGGCCGGAGATTCCACAACCCAATTCCAGCACATCGGAACTGGACGATAAGACGCCAAAAGTCCAGAGAAGATTCTCGGATGATGCTAACCAATCGGCTACGAGCGGAGTAATTTTCCATACAACGGCGCCCGTGGTACTCCCTGGCCGATTTAATATGGTTGGTGATTGATGAATCACGTAGTCCCTGTTGGCAACGTTGAGGTCCAACGTGGTCGCCTGAGAATCCACGAAGCCCAAATTTTGAGATGGGATATCCTGGGAGTACAATAAGAAGGTTTCTAGGCAAGTTGCCGTGATGTTAGTGGAGAAGATAGCTGATAGGTACCTAGGGAATGAAGAATACGTAGATAGGTAGGTGGCTACCTAGGTAAGGTAGTAGAGAATGGAGCGGGAGATGGGTATGTGGGAGATGTAAGAGATGTAAGAGGGAACGGAGACTCGGTCTCAAATCTTGCCTTCTTCTGGGTCTGATATCTCTGGACCGAGCCGATCAATCAGGCTCCGGAAGTCCATTATTGATTTTAGCCACAGCGTCGCCCCTGACGCGCAAGTCTGAGAAGCCACATGTTAGGAGTACTGTATCGTGATTCGTACCGAATTAATGCTGCACATTGTTTATATGTCGGCAATCAAAAGGAATTGCTCACAGGAATTACGTGGACTTGTAAAAAGACGGCTGGGGATTTTGTAGATCGTCTGAAACCTTCCTAGAAGGAGAAGAGTGTTGCGGCTTATTACCTATGTAGCTACTATGTAGCTACTATGCAACTACTATGCAGATAGTAGGATGAGATTCGTAAATGTCTTGGCTAAATTTCCCCTGGGGTGTACGGAGAAGGAGGGAGAAGGGTAGTGTAGCATTCGTGCCTTTTTCTTTGCCTTTTTGCTGCAGCAAAGCCAAGTCTAGGTCCGATGTCTAGGTCCGATGCTGTTTTTTTGTTTTCTTTTTCTTGTGTACCTCTATGCATGCACATATATCTAGGTAGGTAGGTAGCTAATGTATGGTTGATATAACGCTTTTGTGTGCCTGCGTATGCCTCGTAAGAATATACCTTGTATGCTGGCTGGCGAGTATGCCGGTGGTGGTAGGATTTTTGCAACTGCAACGCTATTCGAGATTAACTGTCAGGATATGCACATTCGAATAGATTTGTTCGCCCTGAGCCGTTTCAACTGGAAAGAGAATCGATGAAACGATAAAATGGCCTTGTCGTTCTTGGCGACCCTAAATATTGTTGGGGATTGTAACAGGGAAGAAATAATTGATTTACAGTCAACTACCAAAGAAGTAGCAAATTCAGCTTTATCGAAGGGTTAGGTATACGTAGTGTAGTACATTGCTTCGTTATAGGTATGGACGCATCCGTGGAAGTACCTATCTTAGCGATCTTACCTAGCCACCTGTATATAAGAATGTAGTGTACCTCTATGGCAACGCTAGTGCCGTAGCTGTGGGTATAGAACCAAGACGCTAGGCTTATCCAGGGTCTAGAAGATCGAGTCTCGGCACCTCAAATTGGCAAGGGGGTATTGGTTTTATTGGAACGGAGTGACACTAGTGTCGTCATGGGGCAAGCCTGGAAGGTAAGAGCTTAGCAGCCAAAAAGGCAGCCAAAAAAGCAACCAGGACGCAAGCTTTAAGTTAGGATCTTGGATCCATTGGGGATGCCCCAGAAAAAAACCCGCCTACACCTTTCGACTTACAAGAACCAAGAAATATCCAAGACTTCTTCATCTCTCTCATAACGATTCAACAAGTCTTTAGTCTAAAACTAAGGTCGCTTGGATAGATTAATGATTGAATAAGAGAGATTGTTATATTATCTTTTCTTTTTTAAGTTCGCTTAATCCCAACCCTTATAACATATCTCTTCCTCTTCTCGTGCTCATTCGTTTACGTCGTCATCCGAATCTTCCAACTTCCCCATCCCTATCCTCAACCCCAACCCCAACCCCAACACCAATACCAACACCAACACCAACACCAAACCGGACTTCCCGTATTCGAGCGCGCAACCATGGCCAACGAGTGGCGTGAATCAAAGCTTAGGCATTTGGTTCTTCAACCAAAAGCCACCGCACAACCACCTTATTCTATCGAATCGCCCGGAGCTGAAGCTGTTCCAGGGGAGACGAAACCCCGTAGGCATCCGCTGACCAAAGATGGTCTCATAACTAAACCCGCCGATGATATTTCCACCGTATACGAACTTCTTCGAGTGAGCGTCGCCAAATATGGAAATGCGAAGGCTATGGGGTCCCGACGCCTCGTGCGCACCCATCAAGAAAGCAAGAAGGTCAAAAAGATAGTGGATGGACAGGAGCAAGAGGTAAACAAGGTGTGGACATTCTTCGAACTTGGTCCCTATGAATACCTCACATATAACGACTTCGAAAAATTGGTCTTGAACATTGGTTCTGGTTTCAGGAGGCTTGGTATGAGCAAAGGAGATAGAGTTCACATCTTCGCTGCCACGAGCGCCAACTGGCTGGCGATCTCGCATGCCGCTTCCTCCCAATCAATGCCAATCGTAACTGCCTACGATACCCTTGGTGAGGAAGGCTTGAAGCATTCGATGGTTGCGACGGGAGCTAAGGCGATCTTCTTGGACCCCCATTTAATACCTACTCTTGGCAATGTCCTCAAAGATGCCACCGAAGTCCGTTACGTCATTTGGAACAACCAGCACCAAGTCAGACAGGAGCACATCAGCAACCTGAAAAGCGCCTACCCCCACATTAAGGTCGTGAGCTTTAAGGAGTTGGAAAAGCTCGGCAGGGAAGAGCCGTTTGACCCGGTACCTCCCACCCCTGAGGATCTATGCTGCATCATGTATACCTCAGGGTCTACTGGTACCCCGAAGGGGGTTCCCTTGAAGCACCGAAACCTCGTCGCTGCCGGTAAGTACCGCCCTGGAACTGGATCGTACCTAGCTAACCTCGGTTGATAGTTGCTGGTGTCAGTGTTGTAGTCCAACCCTTCATTGGACCCGGAGATGGTCTATTAACATATCTCCCATTGGCCCATATTCTCGAACTTGTCTTCGAAAACGCCTCTTTATACTGGGGGTGTACTATGGGCTACGGAAATCCAAAAACATTGTCAGATACATCTGTCCGTAACTGCGCTGGTGATATTCGCGAGTTTAAGCCCTCCGTTCTCGTGGGTGTGCCGGCGGTATGGGAATCAGTCAAGAAGGGAATAACTTCCAAGGTCCACGAAGGTGGCCCGGTCGTTCAGAATATGTTCTGGGGCGCCTTGGCGTTAAAGGCTAGGCTCTTAGCTACTGGTTTACCCGGAACTAGCCTACTTGACTCTATTGTGTTCAAGAAGATCAAGGAAGCGACTGGCGGTCGACTAAAGCTCTGTCTCAATGGTGGTGGTCCTGTCGCAAAGGATACCCAACGGTTCATCTCCATGGCTATTGCACCGATGATCATTGGTTACGGCCTGACGGAAACCAATGCGATGGGTTCCCTCATGAACCCTCTCGAGTGGACGTCTGAGACGATTGGTGCGATGCCTTCGTGCATTGAAGTCAAGTTGGTTGATTTCCCGGATGCGGGTTACCACGCGACAAACAAGCCAAACCCTCAGGGCGAGATTTGGATCCGAGGTGCCAGTGTGGCAGAAGAGTATTACGAGAATGAGAAGGAGACCAAGGAGAATATGACCCCCGACGGCTGGTTCAAGACAGGAGATATTGGTGAATGGGATTCTAACGGTCACCTGAAGATTATTGATCGAAAGAAGAACTTGGTAAAGACTTTGAACGGCGAATACATTGCGTTGGAGAAGTTGGAGTCCATTTACCGCTCAGCGCATGTTGTGGCCAATATCTGCGTATACGCGGATCAATCGAAGGCTAAGCCTATTGCGATTATCGTGCCGGCAGAACCAGCGTTGAAGAAGTTAGCTGCCGAGAACGGAATACAAGGATCCAGTCTGGAAGAGCTTATACACGATAAGAAGCTAAACGGCATTATCCTAAGAGAACTTCAAAACGTCGGGCGAGCTGGTGGCCTGTCTGGCATCGAGATTATCGAAGGGGTAGCATTATCAGACGAGGAATGGACGCCGCATAACGTAAGTCGCTAAACTGTCCGTAATCTAGTCCCAAAAGCTAACTGTTTCCCCCAGGGTCTCGTGACTGCAGCACAGAAACTCAACCGCAAGGGTATTCTTGCTAAGTACGATAAGGAAGTACGAGCGGCATACGGCTCCTTAGACTAGGCGGCAGTAAACGAGCCCGAGCCTCTCTTAGAGTCTTGGCTAGGCTGGTTGTTGTCCTAGAGGAGGACCGAAAGCTGAAGAGGTGGGCTTGCATCGTGATCATAGCACAAGGCGGCGCGAGGGAGAGACTGCACTTATAATTGACGATCGGGACGACGCTGCGGACATTCATTTTTTTCACGATGGATGCTGTATTGATTACTTTATTTTCCGACTGGGTTGAGCGTTTTTATATTTCGTTCCGTTCGCGTACTTGCGTGTACATCTTGTAGATGAGTAATGGTGCGAGGAACTAAGATCTTTTATGCCCCGACGGCCGCATGAGGCGGAAAGAGGTAGACAGACTTACAGATAATATACGAGGATATGACTATGATTTTGCCTTTTGTGGTATGTGTATGCTTCTGAGAGTGTTGGGACTTGAGATAGGAATGGAGAGTAAATCAGACATGTTAACTAAGCTCGGTGCTCGACACTAATACTATATAGCATACCCCTTAAAATGACGTTACTCCGGAGAGTACGTACAACGAACAGCTAGTTTCGCGGAAAGCATACCCAGAAGTTCCCTTCGAGATCCCGACTTAGAGGCAGGTATAAAGATCTGCTACATACTATGTTTACAGGGGGCGAAGGGGACAGTGCCGTGATAGCCGTCGATGTGGATATTTCATCCGTTTTTTTGGTCTTGTGAAGGGAGAGTTCGCTCTTTGTGATATCTACCTAGGTAGGTACCTAGGTAAGTAAGTATACGGGGTTAAGTGTATTAGTGGTAGTTGTGGATGATGCTCTCTAGCCATCGGTCATGGGGATTACTCGATTATACACATCCAGCCTACTACGACTACGACTACAACTATGGAATAGTTACTTAACATAAACGTAAGGTACATACATGTAGGTAGGTTGTTACCATGTACATAGCCATAACCATAGCTATAACCGTAACCATCTTATAAATAATCTACAAGGAGTCCCCGCCCAACCGACGCTTCTCCCACCACAAGCAAGTCAAGCCTCTTCCCACGCCCACCCATGCACACAGTAGTAGGTACAACACAACACGTCCCCCAGCCCAAGTGCCGCCGTGCCGCAGATCAGGGTCCTTGCCCATGTATTCACACCCCCTATCCTTGTACAGTACATACGCCCGCCAGATCTCCCAAGCTGCGCGGCACGGGCTGTGCCGGGGGTCGTATCTGTACGTCATCTTAGCATCGCGCACTCAGCCTCATAGCTCCCTGGCTCTTTAGCTCCTCGATAAGGAACGGAAGCGCTAACTATGCGCCTGCCCTGTTTATCTATCTCCTACGTAGGTATCGGCGGATAGGTAGGCATGTATGTGCGTCGCTTCGCCTCAGATACGTGGGGAGGCAGTGTGGTATTTCCCCGGCCTCAGCCACGCTGGTTTGGGGGGGGGGGAGGAGGAGGCGGAGCAGTATATAGGGTGGACTTTGTGACTACAAAGTCGAAGTTTCTCGAATACTAGGGTATAACTATTGTATAAGAGTTATATGGCGAGTTGGGACTCCAACAGCTTAGGTAGTTATTGTAAATATTCGGATACTTTCACGTAGATATACCATTTAGTACCTAAAATGCTATATCTATAATTAAGACAACATGAAGTCAAATCAAGACCCGCAAACAACCCAACCACATCTTAGATATGTAACTAACATGAACTCTTAAACACAAGAACTAACATCACGTCACCTCAAGTCCATATCAAAGAAACCCATAGATCTGTAATAACGTATGCGGCGTTAAGTCTAATCTCATACAAAGTAGAGATCGCCTATCTATACGAAGGGCGTTACCTCGCCTTGTCTTGCTTTGCTTTGCTTTACCTTGCCTTGCCTGCTGCGCCTTGTTTCTAGAAAAAAAAAGACACGCCCCCGGGAATCAGCCGCGGTGGCCGAGGGACCCGGTCCCAAAACTTTGGCCTGGTGGTCCCGGCTTCCGAAAAAAGGGACGGAGGTGGTTGCTTGGCCGGTGCTTGATCATCACACTAGACTATCCTTAACCAGAGCGCCCAGACAAAAAAACAGTTCGCCCCATCTGCTCAACAAAACATACAACCCGCGTTTTATCCTTCTTTCAAGAATATAAATGCCCGCGTAGGAGAGACGGAGAAAGGAAATCTTGATACACCGGCAGCGAGCCCCCAAACAGGACTTCTCATAGCGACTTCGTCGTCTTTTTCTCTCTGTTTTGGCTCTTGTCCCTGTTAGACTCTCCTCCTGTGTTCCCAAAGTCGTCTGCTCTGGGGAACCTCGTTGATGGCTGCCCCCTCTCACGTGGTGATGATTACACCAGCCCGTCGTACAGAGAAAGTGCCGAGACGATCGTCTCGTCGCGTTTGCTGCCTTCTTTGAACTCCTCCATGTCTAGACTACCGTTCTCGTCCTTGTCCATCATGCGGAAAATCTTCCTGACACGCTTCTCGGGTGTATCTTCGTCTTCGGGAAGCTTCACCATCGAACCGACCTAATTGGAACCAAATTGTTAGTAAGGGTTGACCCGGTTAACTTCTGAATGGTGTATCTGTACCATCTTGTAGATCGCTTCTACGATCTTGAGCATTTCGTCATAGCTGATCTTGCCATCACCGTCGATGTCATATAATTGGAAGGCCCAGTCGAGCTTGTCTTCCATTTTCCCTCGGCTCGTGACGCTCAGAGCACAAATGAATTCCTTGAAATCGATAGACCCGGACTTGTCCGAGTCAAAGACGTTAAATACATAATCTGCAAACGATGATGGATCACCAAACGGAAAGAATTGTCGGTAAATCTTCTGGAACTCTTCTTTCGTGAGCATGCCGGAGGGGCAGTCCTTCAGGAAGCCTAAAATGCAATCAGTACAGATTCGCCTAGTAAATTGCAGCGACGCGACGACATGGAGGTGACCAACCCTTGTACCATTGTTGCAGTTCCTTCTTGTCGAAGTGCGTGGATTTCTGGAGCTCGGCTAGTTGCTCTTGTGAGAGCTTGGATTGACTAGATAGCTTGTATTAGTCGAACTAGGTTGTATTTCAATGGGTAAACAATGGCGATGAAGCTATCTCCGGCGTCTCCTATGTGAGAGGGAAGGGGGAATTCTTGCATTGCTCGCGCAGCTGTCCGAAATAGGGATGTCGTGCGAGGTATTTCAGGTAGACTCACGATTTTCCCATATTGGATTCAGTAACCTTGCGGTGGCGACCACTCTATTAAATATGATATCTTTTTTTTTCTTTTTTCTTTTTATGTAGTGGCGGGAAAGTTGGCTTTCAGCAAGTATCAAATCTGGTGAGGCCGCGGATAGAAGGGGGTTGTTGATTATGCGACAAGTTCCAAAGCGAAAGCGAATGATGGCAAGGTGGGGTTTTGTTCGGCTTGTTCGTTTTGTCGTTTTGTCGCAACGGTGAAGATAACGATAAAGTCCGACTAGGTTAAGGAGGTCTCTCGAGTGTCGCAGCAGGGGTGGTAGAGATCTAATGCGGAAAAAAAAAGCGTGCGAAATATGTAAAAGCGCAAATAGATGAAAGGGGTATTTTGAAATACTAAGGGAAAAAAAAGTATGCAGCAGCAATTAGGAAAAAGGTGGTTTTGTGGTTATTCTTGTGTTTAAGTTGAGGCAACCTTGGACTGCACACTGATGTATGCGGTGCAGTTCGGGTGTAAGTCAGGTATTGTAGGTACCTAGGTTAGTGTATTGTAACTACCCAACTACCAACCTTATGTAGAACCTACATGGATACCTATACCTTAGTAGGTACAATACCTATGTATGTACCTAGGTAGGTAAGTATATAGGGTACGTATATAAGGTTGTAATGGATGTATTCCGGCGTGTAGGATCAATGATTAGCGTACCAAAACAGCAAAGGTTAGTACGGCCTGCTACCTGGAGTACCCTCTAAAGTACATACGCATATGTACCTAACTTGAATATAGGTGGAAGGGCTCAAATGAATGATGTATGATGTAGCGCAGACTATGAATGCTAGCAGGTCACAGGTACGCCCGACTTGATTATACCGCCGCAACGGTGCTTTATAGATGCTTTGTAAGAGCTCTAACCGGTTAGTAGGTATAGGTTGCACAATAGGTAGGGTGTGTTAAAGGTAGGCTACCTAAAAGAGCTGGCTTGGCCGGTGATCGAGGCTGGACTAGGCTGGCTTTTGTCTACCTAGGTAACAACAATAAGGCGCTCGAGGGACGGGATTGGACTGCGGTACGCACACGAAATGCGAGCTTCGCACTTGAGATTGAATCCCACAAAACCCGTACCTGTGCGATGTATCTCAGGAAAAGTAAAGTTGCAATAACTAAGCGTACGATAAAGGGTTGCAGTGGGTGCAAATAAGTAAAACAAGTATATGCACGATAACTTGAGGCAATCTACTAATTAATCTACCTATTAGATACATCTACACTATGCCGGGTATCATACGTGATTAACAATAAATAGGTACCTATATAGGTAGTTAACCAGACAGAAACTACATAGGGAATTAGGGAGCTAAGAAGAAATGGGGTGGGCCTTCTTGGGATCACTTACATACATGATCTCTCTACGGGGGGTTCCGCCAGCGATTCCGCCGATCACCTAGGCACCTAGGAACAACTGCGACGATGTAATGCACACTTGAGGCTCTCTATCCCGGTTGTGACCCTGATTTTGTATAATTCGTTTCCTATTTTTGTATTACGGGTGCCGGGGTGCGATGTTTTACTAGAAATAGAATGCATTATAACGAATAAACTATAACATAATGCAGTTAGAAATGGGTAAACTATAAGAATTGACCAAGCGCAATCCCTTGTCTATTCTTCTTGGTTAAGTTATTACATAAGTAGTTCCCAAGGCGACGAGGGTTATGCAATCGAGAAAGGACGGGGTTAGGACCTATCTGAGACGAACTGAAATTCTGGCGGGGTAATTGGCTCATATGAATTAGTATCCATAATTCAACTCATTCGTCCGTTGTCCCTGCTAGCTGCTTCGCTGCCAATTAGCCAGTACCTATCGTAAGTCACTCCGCGTTTACGGACTTGACGTAATTGGCCCTTAGTACCTGCGTTACCTCCTCTTTGCTAAGGTTCCATTTCCATTTCCACAAAACTAGGTACCTAGGTACCATAACCGGTTTGTGACATTCGGCTTTACTCGAGCTTTCACCTATCAATTCACCGAATAGTCGAGAGACACGCATATGCAACTTACTGACCGGCTTGTTCTAACTTGACGCCACAGAAACTCGTCACATCTTGTCATTTTTAATATTGTACCTGAGGCCATTATAAGATGAAGCTATAATCACTCGACTTCCTCGAACCATATAAATAAATAAATCGGAAACGATCTTGCTGATTGTCATATCTCAACGTTGATCACTTACTTAAGTATACAAGGTTTACGGGTCGTTCCGTTTATTTCCAAATTATCAGGGTCCATGCTCCCCAATTTCATAAGTGACAGAGTAGTAATGCTGGTGGTGAGAAAGACCACCAGGACTACATGTTAGCCTCCTCGCTAGTAAGTATACGATATGTATGGTATCACCTCTCTTCAAACATATCACCATATTGGAACTAATAGTAAGAGAACGATAAGACTACTTTATACAGGCTATTAAAACTCTACTAGCGGTAAAAGACTTGGTTAGGTTCGATGAAGTATGCGTATATTCCACGATGATGATATGATGTTATGTATCATATAATTGAGCAAACCACACCTAATTCACAGCTTGGCGGAGTATCTACAATGTTGGAACCAAACGCCAGCCTAATATCCCGCCCCTTCGTTCATGCATCGTCCAAGCTCCAACCATGCCGCACCATGCTGTAGCAGACGCTCATATCGCTCGCTTCTCATGAGGTATCTTCTCTCTAGCGGTCAAAAAAAGGGGCACATATTTCGTAGCTTATTAAGTAGAACGCCAAAATCTTGCGCCAATGCTCTAGAGTATCTTGTCGGGTATCTCGATAGAATAAAATGGTTGACCTGAGGAATTATCCGACGACAGTCTTTTGACTTAGGCTCTCGAGGAACCCACCCAGGTCGTCCTTCCGAACTTCGACGACGCAGTGCTCGAAGCTGTCGATTCGTACGCGAGCGTTTGTCTCACTAACCACGTCCTGAAAGGCGGTTCCGAACTTGTTTAAACCATACCCGCGGTCTTTACGTTCTTCAATCTCGTCTTCTGAATCCGAGTCTGATCCGTCGCTGTCCTCGGATTCTGTTTCTTCGTCGTCGTCGTCGTCGCCATCGCCGTCGTCATCGTCAGCTGCAGCTTTTGCGGCACGTTTCTCTTCCCTAATCTTTTCTCGGTTTCGTCGTTTCTGTTCCCGCTCTTTGAGCTTGGCTTCCCTGGCGGCTTGTTTCTCTTTGGCTGCTTCCTTATCTAAGAACGCTAGATCAGGCCCGCCGCCGCCGCCAGTACCGACCACGATGTAGACACCTCGCTTTTCGTTTAAGCTAGCTACAACGAGTGGTGTACCACGTCCGCCATGTGCCAGTTTTCCGTTATCATCCTTTTCCTGTTCGGCGAGAGCCTCGCCGACCCAAATGGCGAGCTTCGTAAGCGCGGCTGGGTGTGTGAATAAAGGGACATCTGGTCCGTCTTTAATGACGCAGAGACGGAAAGCGTGTAAATGCTTGATTTGTCTTTTGCCTATTAATGCGGTTCCTGTTCGAAAGATAGCACGATGGAGGTCTTTGGCCGTGGGAAGGCCAGCTTTTAGAGCATCGATGCTGTACGTTGTTAGTTTTTTGACCCTATCCTTTTATTGATAGAACTTACTTTTCGAGAGCATCATACGCTTCCCAAAAGCGAGTGACCCATTCCTGGGATTCAGCTACTCCACTTTCATCTTCTAAATCCTGTATTTGGCTTGCTCGGATGCGGCTATCCTCGCCGGTTACAGTGTTTCGTTTACCCACTTCGAGCAGAGCGCCGATGATCACCCCGACATCTTGGGCGCTAAGGGTAGCTCGCCAACCCCAGCTCCGGACAAACCCCCACCCATCTTTAGCTCCTCCTCGATCCCTGGTATCTGTCTCGACTGCGGGTACCATATCGTCGAGATTGTAGAGAGACGCATACTTCAGTAGCTTTGTACGTAGTTCCTTTTTCAGCATCATATCCATATGTGTATAGCTCTGTTTGCATTGGACCAGGCTCACGCCCATTTTGGCGAGCAGCTTGTGTAAACGCTTGATACCGCTCTCGCTCCACGTGCGTAGTCTTGAAAAAAGATATGGTGAGTGTAGCATACTATCATAAAGACTCCAATGTCTAATAAGTAAGAATTTTGGTTCAGGGGATAGTCGGATACTTGTATCTTCGGGGTTTCGAGCTGTGGTGGGAATAACTCCAGCACCGTCTGATACTGAGAGCCTTCCCAACTCTGGTGGGTTAAGACGTCGCACTTCGTCCCGCAGAAGTTGCCGTATTCGAGCGCCACGGACACCCATCCAGCCGTTGGACGGCCTAGCATCCGAGCCGCGGACCATAACAGCTAATCCAGCTGAAGAGCGACCGTATAGTTCCATGGACGTGACGCCAACAATTGTTAACCAAAGCAAATCGTTGTCCTCTCGACCCAACTCGGATGCCAGAGAATAAATCATTGCGCTGATAGGCTCGGAGTAGGATGACCCCATTCGGTAGTACTTTCGAAGAATGCCCTCGTTTTCACCCCGCATTCGTAGCAGTCGCCTCCGTAGGGCGCGAGCTGATGGGGCTTTAGGGGGTTGAGCTGCAGATGGTGGGTTTTCTATATCATCCGATCTGATTAGATCGGTGTCCCGTATTGAAATCAGTCCACGCTGGGCTGGGCGTTCCAGAGACTCTGGAATTGGAGTGGACTGGGAAAGGGTTAGTGGGGGGTGTTTTTCTAGTTTCGATTAGAGGGTATCAGGGTATCCTACAGAATTACTCCGTCTCCTTTGTCGAGGTCGATCATCCTCTTCACCGCTGCTCTCATCGTCCCGATCCGACCAAGATTTCCTTTTCTTTCCAGGACGGGGCTGGTGATGCTCTACCTCGCCTTCGCTTTCCGAATCACTTTCTCCATATAACTCACCATTGTCCTCAATATCAGGCATATCAATCAACGCCAGGTACGCGTCTCGTTCGGCGTTGAGTCCTTCTTCGATATCACCGTCGTCAAATACAATAATGCCGCCCTTTCCAGGCTTATAAGAGTTGTCCACTCGGCCCGAGGTTACACCACTAGGAGCACGGGCTTGGTAACTTGTGACGGCACCAGAGGTAGGTTCGAGTGGATATCCGCCGAATACATTGCCAAGGTTCCACGGCCGATGCGAGTCTATAACCCAGACTTCAACACCGCTAAAGCTCGATTCTTCGCCTTCAGCCTCGAGGCCTAGAATAGTACCCATGTCGACCATACCACCTACGCCGAGGCACACGACAACCCCCCCACTTCCTCCACGGGCCTCCATCATAGGACTAACAAGGTCCCGACCAACGCGTTCGAGGTCTCCATATCCGGACACTGGCTGGATCTTGTGTGGTATATAGTCATGTTTAAGAAGCCGTGTTAAGATGCGGCAGGCACAGAGAGCGTCGGGTTCAAGGGCGACTAGGATGAGGACCGGAGGTGATAAGGGATGTCGAGTGTTCTGAAGGTGGATATAGAGTTTTGATATGAGGTCGCGTGGCAGATACATAGTTTGAAAGTACCCGGACGCGTTTTCGAGTATACTACGGCGGATTCATAGGAGCGGTAACGAGATATAATCGAGACGAGTCGTAAACCTGGATTCGAAATCGAATTCGAAGGAGGTGAATCAAAGCTGGTTTCAAGCCGGTTACAAGCCAATCGCTCGACGTGTGTAAGATATTATGGGTTGAATTGGTGTATGTATTCCATAAATGAATAACAAGAGGCTCTATGTATGAATGTTTGTTATCATATGGTATATAGTGACGTTTTGAGGAGCAGCAGGTCGGGCAAGTTAGAATTGATTTAATTTTAGTGTGGATGGGGTATAATAAGTGTTGATACCCGGAACGCGGTTTAAAGTGGGCAAGACGCGATCTGGTACCTCGTGGCGTGTTGGCGTAAAGCACCCTGCAGATGCGCACTGTGCAATTGCGCGCCTGGCGGGACAAAAATTCCCACTTTCATGTGAGTAAGTTAGTAGGTAGGTAGGTACCTAGGTAGGCGTGGTAGGCAGGTAGTATTGTACCTACCAGGTAGATCAATATTTTTCAGCCACATTACCCCTGTCTGCTGTATGTACAGTACACGTGTACCTTAGGTATTGTACATAGTAGGGATAGCCTGTAGAGGTACCTTCCGATCTCTTTTCAGCCTTAAAAGTCTAATTGATTTGATTGAATTTCAAAGTGCGCAACTTTCAACATCTCGTCGTATACACTATGGTCCTAGTAAATATAAGTTCGCGCATAAATATTCGTCTAGATTTTGCTAATCCGCTTAGAAAGGACAATACCAGGCACGCTCTCGTTTTTACTTCAATTTTGCCTGATTGGGTAACTATTTGTTGACATACATGGGTTGCCATTGGTCAGTATTACAACTGTGCCGTTCCTAGAACTTCTAACCCGTTATATCTTAGCATACCTATACCTAGGCATGTAATAACAATTATTTTGGGCACTCTGTCTCAACACCGTCATATATAGCAGGGTTACATACGTCTTAACTATGATCGTCAAGATTTGACGGAGAAGGCTATATAGAAAGCGAGTATTCGCTGTCCAGTCACCGAAAATAAGGGTAGCTTGACAATGGCATCACCTTCACCCGCTAGACAACTATTCGAGATTTGTATTGAAGCAATATCTACAATTCAAAGCGAATGTAGTTTGGCGCTATCCGCGACAGATTCGTTCAAAGAATCTTCCCCGGCAGGATTAACGGGATGTGGTCCTGCTTTGGTTGATCTACTCGCACGACAGGCGGCTCGAATCGAGACGTACTACCAAGAATTAAAGCCCGCAGAAATAAGCACAGCTCGCAGTCCACCGGAAGATCAGAAATTATCATTGGAGCGATTATCTGATCTTGTTTCGATTTCATACTCCAAATTCTACGCATTCCTTTTCAAGGATCTTCCAGTTTGCTGGCGGCAGCTGTATACTGACGCAAGCATCTTGAAATTCTGTCTGATCCTCCTCTGGACTCCCTGCATCTATGATCGCGACGTGGAAGGCGTTAAGACTTCTCGTGAACTAGTAGGTAGAGCGGGCCGGCAAATTACCGAACTTGTCAAACTCCTCGATTTCGCATTAGTTCTCGCAGGTGCTGCTGGCGAGCGGAGAGGCAGGAAATGGGTTAATAAAGCTATTGGATTGCTCCAAGAGTTATGGGATGAACTAGGTATCGGTAGAGGTGTGCCGGATGAACTCGATGGTAAATTTTCGACGGTCGAGCCATTCACACCCCCTATAAGACATCCTATCCAATTTGCTGATGCTCTCTCTATGGAAGCATTCCAGGCATACATGGACAACCCCCAAGATTCGGGTCTAGGACCGGCGCCACTTATTATACGTGGTTCTATTGAGAACTGGCCGGCGTTGACTAACAATCCGTGGAATAAGCCGTCGTATCTCCTTTCAAAAACTTTTGGAGGTCGTAGGCTTGTGCCCATTGAAATTGGCCGTAGCTACGTTGACGAAGGCTGGGGCCAGAAACTTGTCACTTTCGGTGAGTTCTTACGGGGTTATATCGATCCTTCTCTTCCCGCTGTCCAGGACAGCTCTGCGGGTGATACAATTTCCACTTTGTCACGGGGTAGCCCGATTGCATACCTCGCCCAACACCCTTTATTTACTCAACTTCCCGTTTTACGAAACGATATCCTCATTCCAGATTACTGCTATACAACACCACCTCCGCATCCAGCAGACCCTAGCATTGACCAGCCGGAGCTTGACGAGCCGCTGCTTAACGCCTGGTTTGGGCCGCCAGGAACCATTACACCGTTACACACCGATCCATATCACAATATACTAACACAAGTGGTGGGGCGTAAATATGTACGGCTCTATTCACCTTCAAATACAAATCGTATGCAAGCAAGGGGAAAGGAAAACGGCGTTGAGATGGGAAACACTAGCTTGATGGACGTCGGGATAGTAGAGGGATGGGATGCAATACCCGATGAGGAAGAGGAAGAAGAAGAAAGACTTAGCGAGGAAGATCTCGCCAACTTCAGAGAGGTGCCGTTTCTAGATTGTATTCTAGAACCCGGCGATGCCCTTTACATCCCCATCGGGTGGTGGCATTACGTGCGTGGCTTAAGTATAAGCTTTAGTGTGAGTTTTTGGTGGAATTGACAAGATCAATCTGCCCTATATTATCCCACTTCAGAACCCGAGGCCCATTAAATGTTATTATAACTACCTAGGTAGGTACTTATAGGTTACGAATGAAGTGAATATTTATATACTATCATGATGCTATGCCACGATGTCTCGAGACTTCCATTAATGAGTATCTTTAACCTTCAACGCCGACTCGGAAATGCGAAGTACTGCTTAGTCACATATTTATGCAGATAAGCTCTATTGCTGCTTTATCGAAAAGTATGAATACATAATCGTAACTTTACCGCAAAATATCAGGCATCTACGGATCCGTACATAACACACGAAAAGTCGCTGCCTGTCTAACCTAGGCAGGTACCTAGTATAAGAACAACCCGGGGAAAAAAGTCACATTTGATTTTGTGCCTAGGTACTTTTCTGTTACTAATTTCGATTCACTCTCTTAACAGGTTTCGGGTGAGACGAGTTACGAAAGCATTCATTACTTTACCCCTGACACTGATAGTTCAAGGAAGTCCTCGCTCGTGTTAGATCGACCATAGCTACATCTTGAAGATGGACGTCCCCGAGCAGGATCGTGATGTCGTCATCCAGAAATATTCAGCGGACCTTGTCACGGATTTTGACCGCTCTCTAACGCCGTTCCTGAGGAAGCCCAACGGCCAACTTCGGAGGCGCGTGCGTGTGAGAGAAACGTCGAGGTTGATGTCCCTTGTGAGTATCTATTCGTATTTTAAGTGGCTAATCGAGGGCTAATGAGCGAAACAAGGTCCTGGAACCATTCCAAGAGCTGCCACAACTGCTCGATCCGCATCTGCCCAAGTGGTTACCGGTTTTGGCAGAGGCGTATTTAGGATGCTTACAAGAGCACCGTAAACATAGGCCTCTATCCACGCGGTCTCAGCTTCTATACCCCCTTTCTGATGCAATCTGCAAACTTCTATATACATTTTGCAAAATCAGAGGAGAGAAGGTCATTGTCAGATTCCTAAATGTAGAAACGAGATATCTAGAGCTTCTCTTGCTTGCGATCGAAGAATCAGAGCGCAATGCTGATTCGGCTACCTCCTGGTCCTGGCATGAAAGGTACATTATGCTACTATGGCTATCCCAATTATTGTTCGCTCCTTTTGATCTCTCAACTATATCGTCTGGTGACGCGGATGATCTCGATCGCTTCACCGTCCCTGGGTTTGAATGGCCATCTCAAGTCCCTGGTATTGCCCTGAGGGTTATCCCTTTGGCGGTCAAGTATATTGCGTCACCTGGAAAGGAAAGGGATGGGGCGAAAGCTCTCCTAGTCCGTGTTGCGATGAGGAAAGATATGCAGGAACTGGGAATCCTCAACGCCTTAGTAAAATGGGCTTTATCAACCCTAAAGCCGTCGGATGATGCACCGGCCGAGTCACCGTACTATTACATCGGTACCATATCATTCTTAGCCGGGGTCCTTGGTGCTGCCGCGGATACATCTATCATGGATCCGCATCTTTCCGCCATTTTCAGTACCACGCAAGCTATCGCCGCTGGAGGAAATCCCGCTTTCGACATCATTAATGGATCTGCTTTAGCTCGGAAATTGCTTATCAAAGTCACACGCTCGGTAGTCACTCTGGTTTTACGGAAGTCACAGCAGAGCGACGATGATACTGAGTTAGTAGAAACTTCCGTCGGGTATCTACTTGAAAGGTTGGCGGATAATGATACGCCGGTACGATTCGCTGCCAGTAAAGCTCTTAGCATTGTCACACTTAAACTTGAACCCGACATGGCCTCGCAGGTCATCGAGGCCGTTTTAGATTCGCTCAATCGAAACGTGCTTTGGGTAAAAAACAAAATGAACCCATCTGCTCCTCCTACCCGAGATATCACGGCCGTCGATCCACTCGAATGGCACGGGCTGATGCTTACCCTCTCACACCTTCTATATCGAAGGTCGCCGCCTCCTGAGAATCTATCTGATATTATCCATGCTTTATTGATGGGACTTTCTTTCGAGAAGCGAAGTCCATCGGGAGGGTCGGTAGGCACCAACGTTAGAGATGCTTCTTGTTTCGGCATCTGGTCTCTGGCACGTCGCTACAGCACTTCCGAGCTACTTCAGGTACAAACCAAATCTGTATTAGTGGCTAGGGGCCATGACCCTGCTGCATCAATCCTACAGGTGGTTGCTACTGAATTAGTAGTAACCGCTTCACTTGACCCCGCTGGGAATATCAGGCGCGGTGCATCCGCCGCTCTTCAGGAGCTTATCGGCCGTCATCCTGATATTGTGGAGAAGGGCATCTCCGTAGTACAGATAGTCGACTATCATGCTGTCGCTCTTCGCTCCAGGGCAATACACGAAGTTGCATTACAAGCGACTAGGTTATCGCCGCATTACGGTCGTGCGTTATTGGAGGCAACTCTTGGATGGAGAGGAATCGGGGATATGGACGCAGGGGCCCGGAGGGTAGCAGCCATTTCCTTTGGCGCCTTAACAGCAGAACTCGTCCGAATCGGGAGTTCTGACCCCTTGGGTTATTTCAAGGACTCTATGAACATGCTTCTATCTCGGCTTGAGTCTCTCCAAGTGAGACAAGTGGAAGAACGACATGGGCTCCTGCTAAGCCTCGCAGCTCTTTTTGATCTCCTTCCGCAGCTTCTCGCAGACAAAAAGCCCGAATCGTTCCAGGGGGTTCCAACAACCGAAATATGTAATGCGTTGAGGAAGGTTCTACAGGATTACAAAAACACCAAGTATAGGAAACCCGAGTTGGTCGCGGAAGCCGGTGGTCGACTAGTGGTGTCATCAGCCCCTATCCTCTTGTTGGGCATCGCACAGAGCGACCTTCCAAATGACGCGAGTCCAGTTTTGCAGTCCGGTCCTAATATTGTGGAAGAAGATAACTCTGCGTCTTTAAGCTCGACCGCGGATTTATTAGATACGCTACAGAGTGATCGCCCAAAATACATCGTTGAGTTACTGGAAACTCTACGAGATACTCTAAATCTTTGGCTCGATAGAAACGAAAGCGAAGTAGCTAAAACTTCTTCAGGGGCAGCTTTAATCCTACTTCTTTTCACTTCCCAAGAACGACGTACCCGAATAATTGAGGAATGGTCTAACAAAGTACGCCGCCCGCAAGCGCCACGTACTAAGCATGGAGATGGCTTTTTCCATGCTCTTACCTGTGCGTACCAACTTCAGCGAAGCCAGCACGATTATTCAGAAGGCGTTTTAGCAAGTAAAGTGCTTGCAGAACGATGGGCGCAAGATAACGACATCGAGAATCATGTCGCGATTCTGCAAAGTCTAATTGGTAGAGCCATCCTTCGCGATAGGCCATTAGACTTCCTTACGACTATCTCAGAAGGTTTGGACGACTACACAACGAACGCGCGCGGTGACATTGGCTCCCACGTTCGGTTGGAAGCGATCAAGGCAACGAAAACGTTGTGGAACACGAAGAGAGATGATGAGCAAGTCATCTCAACCCTGTTCCCACGCATACTTCGTCTAGCGGCCGAGAAGTTGGATCGGGTTCGTACCGAAGCGCAGTCAGCGTTAGCTCTAATTTTGCACCCAAGGTTCGTAAATTATCTATACAAACGAAATGGTATGGTACTTATTACTGTGCAGATATACCCAGGCGTTTGGCAAGCTATCTTTCTCCTCGAAAGACTATTTCAATTTCCTACTTCGCCTTTGCGATAAAGAACGAGTAGATGAAACTGCGGCACAGCATTGGACACTCAACGTGGATGACTGCATATCCATATTGCTGGCTGGCTTAGTAACGTCGGCTGATACAGGAAACGAAGACTTGGTAATTGTCAGTAGAGCCGCACTCGCTGACTTCTGTGGGGAGTCGACAGAGAATCTAAAGCAGATATGCGCCGCCCTTCTTCGCAACATGAAGCAGTACCAAGGCCAGGATCGGGTTATTATTCCCACGCTCGAAGTCCTAGCATATTTGTTTCACGTTGGTGTCCTGCAGAGGTGTACCGAGATAAACCTACGACAGCTGTGTATCCTCGTGCAAAAGGCGGCGTACAAGACCGGAAACGTGCGCAAGCTTGAGGCCTGCATCAAGGTCTACGGTGCAATCGCGGCTGTAGATGTAACTGACGTGCCGGACATACCGTCGGAATTAGCGACGAAACGACGCGAGGGTGTACTAGAGGCTCGGAAGAGGCTCGGCACCCTGATGGTCCACCCTTGGCCTAGGGCAAGGGGTTTGGTCGTCGATGAACTCTGGGGCTTGATGGATGATGATGATGATGGTGATGCAAAACGCACAAAACTCCTCTCCGTGGATTGGGGCAAAGCCGAGAAGACATACATTAAGGATATAGTGAGAGAGCTTGGGCTTGAGTAAAGAATATCACGTATGGTAGGAGCTCGCTATTTACTTGTAGGTAGTATTCTTGCGGCACTTATTAGCGGCTGCAGAGGAACCTGCTGAACTGATGCGCTCTGCTACTACGTTGAACTAGAGGGGTTACGAGGGAAATATATTGCGACTAGGCAAGTCGTGACTAAAATAACAACTACGCGAATGGAAATGTGACATTCTAAGCTGGCAGAGATTAAATATAACGAGCGTTGTGCTTAGGTAGGTGTGGAATTTAAACCGCCTCAGGTGCACATAATCCAGGCACTCGACATTAAGCTGACAGCGGCATAAACTACCTTAAGAGAGAGGGCGGAAGTGAACATAAACGCATATCTTTCGTGCCGAAATCCGAAGAAAAAAGGCCGAAAAGAGATGAGGGTTTCATCAGTATATTCGTACGTCGACCCGAATGGGGACGACAGCGCTCATCATTTTGGGCAGTTCGGGAAAAGTCTACCTACCTTAATGATATTCCGTTACAGCGGGCTGAACGGGACTCTCGTGACGTGGGATTTGTCTCAAGTGGCTGTCCGTAGTTGGTTGGATTGGGTATAGATATATGAGTTGGGACCATGTGAAGGGGGACCTGTGAGAGAGAGGGGACGGTAGAGTATAATATAAGTGGACGTGCGTGGGAGGTTTCAGGTATTTTTGTCAGCAGGACGATTTCCCAAGGAGGCAGCTCGTGGGAATAAACGGTATTTTTTATTTTGCTGTATTGTGACAGCGCAACGTTTGTCGCATACGCCTAAAATGATGTTATGTTCATGGCGAAGAGAAACATTGAAAACTCGACATAGGTTGAAATAGAAAAATAGGTACGGAGACTACCTGGGACTAGGGTCTTGGTGTCTGAGGTAGGTTTAGAAATAATTATAACTAAGGAAAATATCAAACGAGCAAGTCTTGGGTAGGATGCTGTGAGATGGACCCACATGACTTAGTCATGTGGCTCCAGGATTCATTCTCTAAGAGAGTTTAGTGTTTGTAAAAAAAAAAAAAAAATTTAGCTTTTAATACATCATTTTTTTGCAATTTAATAATTAAGAGTCTTATGTGCCCATAATTAATTAAGAAAGAAAAGTATCCAGAATTTTCTGAAAAATCTTATTTTATATTTTAAAATTATTAAAACATTTTTAAAAATAATTTTAAAATATTAATTAATAATTTGGAAATTAAAGATGGTTTGGTTGTAAAGTTTCTAAGTCCTAACCAATGGGAGTATTGGGAGAGTATGTTTAAGTTAAAAGTGGTTAATATATAATTGTGATATAAAATTATATTTTTTAAAAATAAAAATATTAATAATAATCTTTAATATTAATGGTTAATTAAGCCTTTAAAATTTATAATAGTTAATTATACTATTCTAAAAGGTGGTTATACAAATAAATTACCAGTTGTAATGTAAATAGCTATTCAATTAATTTAAGCCTAATAAGGAACTTTTACCTTAGATTTTAATGTGTATAAAGAAGAAATTAAGGAATATGAGATAGAACATGTAAATATAGAGAAGTTCAAAATATGGATATAATTAAATATATTATTATATTATTATTAAACAATATGTTCCCTTATTGTTACATTTATTAAATGATATATTTTATTTAAAAAATATATTAATATTATTAATATTTAATTTAGAATTCTTATTTAAAAAGAATATAAAGAAGTTATAATTATTTTGTATAAACTTCCAAAAAATTGGAAGGTATAGGTTTTTCAATGGGAAAAGGCTATGGTTAAAATTAAGAACAAAAATTTTTTTATAATTGAATATAATGTTAAATAATTTAAAAATTTATTTATAATTTTAAAATATATTTTATTTAATTAGGTTAATGCATATTTAATAATAAATTTCACAAATATTAACAATAATATTTTATTATATTGATTAATTATTATATCTTTGCAAATAAAGATTCAAACCTTCGAAAATAAAATTAAAAAAATTGGAAAAAAAGGGTTTGGATTTATATATAATGATAAAAATAATGAGTAAAAAGAAAATATTGGTTAGAAGAAAAGCTTTAAAAAAAAGGATAAAAGGTTAAAAATGAGAAGGTTAGTAAAAAGAATAAAAGAAAAGAATATAAATAAAAAGAAATTAAATAAATAAATAAATAAATATACAAAATATGTAATAATTTTTATTAATTTAAAAAGTATTAATATATTTTTAAAAAGATTTAATTATTTTGGTTTAAAGTATGGGATACTTATATTTGGCAGATTTTTGAACAAAATTTAAAGTAAAATCCCAAATTTCAAAAGGATATTGATAAGATCAAAAGGACCTTCAAAAAGAAAAAGGAAAGAATAAATGCATGATAGTATAATTGTAATAATAATTGATTAAATTACCTTATTGGAATATTATTATATGTTATAAGTGTATATATAATAAATTTAGTAGTATAATTTACCTTTATTATTGTTAAATATCTTTTTATTCATTTTACAATTTTTAATTTAAGAAATACCTTTTATATTTTTAATGAATGTTTTTATTTTCAATATTTTAGAAAAATATTAATAAGAGATATAGTGGTAGTAGGAAATTATACCATTTTGATAAGAAAATATGGAAAAATTGATATAAAAATAAAAAATTTATAAGGTTATTATTACTTTTGATTTTGAGATGTAGTATATTATAAAGATTTTATTTGCAATTTAATCTTATTTTAAATACTTTATTATTAAAATTATTAATGGAATAATTATTATGCAAAAATATATATTTAAAAAATAAATAGATTAATTTTTTATTATATTAAAAATAAATATAATTAATTTATTATAAAAAATATTCTTTATAAAATAATAATAATTTCTTTTTATAATTATATATATAAAATTAATATAAAAACTAAATGCATTCCAAAAAAAGGAAATATAATCAAGTAGCACCTCAGGTTAGGGCACCCTAAGCCCCAAGTGTTAAAATATTTTGTAAATAATTCAAAAAAGACTAAAATTATTAATCCTACCACTATTAAATGTAATATATATGGAATATTTAAACTTAAGTACCAAATTAAATAGGAACCTAAAGTATTAGATAAAACTGCAAATGCAAAACTAACAGTAGACTTTCACCCCCTTAAAAAAGACTTTAAAGATTACAAAGATCTAATACTTATAACAAATTAGTAAACTGGATTTATTTAGGATTATTACCTCCAAAAATAAATAATTTAATTAATTATCTTATATTTTAAATATTTATTAAAAATATTTAAAATATAATATAATATCAAATTAAAAATAATAAAATGTAATAATGAATTTACTATTACTAAATTATAAATATAATGTTTCTTCAAATAGGTACATATTTATATAGAACTTTTAATGCCCTATATATAAAAGTAAAACAGCGTTATTAAATGTTTAAAAGGTATAATTAAAATAAAGGTTAAAATTATATAAAATAATATAAAATTACTAATATTTTTATAATTAGAAATTTACAAAATAATTATTTATTTTTATAATTGTATTTTTAAATATACTTACAATTAAAAATTATTATATAAAAAGTTCTATATATTTATTATTAAAAAAGATGGTAATTTTATTTTTAAATAAAAATCTTAATAAGTTCATTTATATATTTACAAATATAAAACCTTTATAATAATTAAAAAAATCTAATTTAAAGAGAAATGTTTTTAAAGGTTAAATCTAAAAGTGTGGATTAGTTATTTGGTAAAATATTTTTTTTATAAATATTTATTGTATTTAGAATTTAAGTATGAATAAAGTAATTTTTATAAAAGATATTATTTTTAATAAAGATTCTCTATTTTTAAAAAATTTTAATAATTTAAAAAATAATTTATTTTATATTTATATTGAAAAATATTAAGTTTTATTATAAAAAATTTTGGAAAGTTCTTTTAATTCTGTAGAAAAATAACCTTTATTAGACTTTTAGAATGATAATAATAATTATGGGTATTATGTTGAAGATGAGTTTGAGTTAAGTATGATAAATTAAGGGGATTTATTAGATGAGGATGTGGTAGAGTTAGGTAATGAGTGTAATTAAATTGGGATAGGGTTTAATTAATTTTGGTATATTTAATTACGTTTTGAAATAATGTTTATTTTTAATTTTTTATTAATATTAGAAAATCTTTTGTATGAATTGATTTAAACGATTATAGTTATTAATAAGATATTTATAAATAATAAGTATATGAATTATTTTTTAGTTATATGTTTTAAATTTTGATATGTTGTATTTAATGTAGTAAGGTTAGTAATTCAAGTGGGTACGGTTGAAAATAAACTTATTATAAAAGCATAATTTTTAAGGTATTTAAAGAATTTTAAGAAGTTATATAGAAGGAATTTATCATTTTTCCTTAAGTATTATGGAGAGGTAAAGATTTATATTATAAAAGAACTTTTTGAATAGGTTGAAAGAGATTATTTTAAAAGTTATTTAGATATGGAAATATGGTAAGAAATTTTAGCTTTTGATTTGAGGTGTAAAGGAAAGTAAATTTTTGATTGTATGTGGGTATATGTGTATAAAATTGATAAGTATGGTAATTTTATTAAGTGCAAGGTAAGATTTGTTATTTGAGGAGATTAGTAATTTTGGATTGGAGCGGAAGATATTTATGCAGCTATTTTAGCATATTGATCTTTTTGAACACTTATGGCTATTGTAATATGTTTTGATTTGGATTTGAAATAATATGATACTGTTAATACATTTGTAAATACAATTGTATGGGGAGATATATTCATAAAGATGCTCCTGGGATATCAAAAGTTCAATATTATTCTAAAAATTGTAAAAGTTCTTTATGGAATGAGAGAATTTCCCTTTCTATAGAATCAAGAACTAATAAAGTTATTTAAAGATTTAGGTTTCAAATTAATTCCTCATGAGCCTTACATATATCGTAAAAAAAGAATACTACTCTTCTTCTATGTAAATAACCTTATATTAACTTACAAGAAAGATAAGGCAAAAGAAATTGAGGTACTCATAATATAATTAAAGAAGCGGTATCATTTAATAAGGGGTAATGACCTCCAGTGGTTTCTTAATGTTGCAATCTTAAAAAATCAATCCAAATCGTTTATATAGTTATCACAATATAATTATTTTAACAAGATTGGTATTTTAGTAGGATAAGATATAAGGTAAGATCCCGTTTATCCTATAACAAAAGTAAAACTATTCTTATATAAAAACAAAGCCACTCTTAAATCTATTTGCCTATATCAAAAAAAAATTAAATCGCTACTATATACAACAATTATTATAAAACCTAATATTGCCTTCATTTATTTAAAATTATTAAAATTTTTATTAAATCCCAAGCTTAAATATTATAAAATAATAAATCAAATATTAAAATATTTATAATTTACTAAACATATTACTTTAAAAATAAAAAAGGAAGATCATTTCAAAATAATAAACAACACATCATTTGCAAACAACACCCAAAATCGCAAAAGCTCCTAAGCATATGCCATAAAATTGTTCAAAAAAATGATAAGATAGAAAATAAATAAACAAACAACTATAACAACATCCACTACAAAAACCAAACTATTGGCACTATTATAAACAACTAAAGAAAGAATGTTCATATCAAAATTAATCAAGGAATTAGGCATATCTTTAGATTTATCAACAATAACTATCAAATACAATAATTATTAGATTATTTAATTAATCCACAAAGATATTAATAAATTATAAATGAAATTTAAATATATTAATATTTATAATTATTAATTACATTAAAAGATTAATAAAGGAATAATTAAAGTTTAATATACATACTTAAAAAATATAATTGCAAATAGGTTTACAAAGGCCTTAAATAATACATAATTTTTCAAATTTAAAAAATAATTAAGCTTGGTGGATGTGAAGGAAATGTTGGATTAGCGTATTTTAAAGGATATAGAAGAAAATATTTATAAAACTCAAATTGCTTTAAACTAATTATAAAAATTAAATTAAATATTATTCTCATTAAATATCTTACATAAGGGGAGGCCTTAATTACAAATTATTATATATTTATTAAATTTTGTAGATTAATTTATTAATTTTGTCTAAAGGAATGTGTAAAATGGATTCATATGACTTAGTCATGTAGTTTCAGGATTTATTCTTTAAAAGAGTTTAATATTTGTAAAAAAAAAAAAAACTTAACTTTTAATATATCATCCTTTTGCAATTCAACAGATGCTTCCACGAGTCTGGTCTAGGTTCTTACCTTCTTCTTTTTGGGTTTCTTACGTACATGAACAATAACTGCATATATCCAATTAACCATAATGATATGCATATGGATTCCCATGTACACGTTTCAACGCCAAGTATCTCGAAGTATCAGCAAACGGATTACCAGATACGTGCATGATAGGCGCTCTTTTCCTCTCTCTTATCGTTGCACGATAAGATTCCATCCTCTTAAAATCGAGCCCGCCTCTACGGTACTCGGTCGTACATATATCACGGGAATTAGGAATGGGCCTGCAGGCGCAAGACATACAGATGCATAAAACTAAGACCTAAGGGTGAGGAGAAACAGAATCTAGACAAGCCTCGACTACTAATGCGTACGCCATTAGCCTTATTTATCGAAACGTGTCTTGGCTTGGAAAATTGGACCGGCCCGAAGAACTATCTTCATTCATTGATGCAACGCCAAGTCACCCGGGTCGGGTCTATAATAATAATAATGATAACAGGTAGGATTACGGACGAAATGTCCCTGCGGCTCAAAGCATCACCCCCGAATCATCAGATACATATGACATAAGACGCGTAAGATGCTATGTACGTATTATCCTGGGGAAACCCGGACCCCAACCTAAGCCTAGATACATACCTAGGTACCTACATATATGTAGCCGGGTATGTATGTAGGTACCTAAGGTAAATCCATACTTTAGGCAAGTATACGTAGGTACCTAGGTACCTAAGATATAATAAGTAGAGGTATGCGGACGAGTATTGACGTACGTATATAAAACTAGGATGGACTTTGGCGCGTCTCGTTTAAGACGGGATCAGTGGCAACCGTGTCATCTTACCGTGATTTGACCCTACGAGTCGTTGCCGCTATAAGCCCGAGAGGGACGAGTGGTGGCAGAGCGAGGTCGAGAAGAGCGAAAAGAGCAAGAAAACGGTTGGGAGATCCGGTGAAGGAAAGCTAGCCGAGAAAGACAAAGTCTCACGTGCTCTTAAGCTTGGGCTTTTAACGCGGGAGTCTGCCTTGATTCGCGATTCGGTGAACTTTGGAGATGAGCAAAGGTGAAAAGGCTAGGCTGACTTGGGAATAGGCCGGTTGGAACGTGTGGTGGACGTCGAACTGAGAACAGTAATACCTTAAGGCATTGCATGGGCAAGTATAAAAGTACCCAAGTACCTAATGTACGTATCTCATGGATATAGCCACTTGGCCAAAGCTTTTCGAACTTTTTTGAGATATACCCCTGTTGAATTGCCCCGCCAGCCCCGCTATCCGGGACCCTTGTTCGAGATGCGCGCATCGATCTGCAGCAGGACCCCGGTCCAGCCAGCCGTTTCTCATGCAAGTCCTGCAATGGGAAGCTCTCAAAGAGATATCGTCGACAATGCGCCAAAGTGCAACTAAAACCAAAGTAAAACCCTGCCGCCCAAAGTTTATCTTTGGTCGCGTCTCCAACGCCGTCCGTAGTAGAGCATATTACACGTAGGTATACTACTATACAGAACCAGGTTTAACTCAACTGTACAATACATATGCCTTTGTATGCACTATAGGACGTTTTGGGCCGTCTACGTGGCGGATTTATTGGGAAATTGTCTTATATCGTACGTACGAGTAATGCGATTTAAATTTTTATATCGCCGTATCGAATGGCGAGATCGCCGACAAGTTTTTCGCTATCAATCACCCTGCCACCCACCGCTCGCAATGAATCGCTCCAAACGGTCGGGTGCTGGTAGGATGCATCCCGTTGCAATTAATGCATGGGTTAATTACTACGTAATACGCCTCTCACGAACGTGGGAGGAAGACTAGTGCAAACGTCGAACAGCGTTTGTCTAATACCACTAATAACTATGTACAACTAGTATAACTAGTACTAGTATAATCCTTCAAGCTGTCGAAAGCAAGGCCTAGACTTCGGACTAAACGCCACGACAGTTCAGCCTTCGCCTCAAACTCGACTTCCTCCTTACTCGCAACTCGTCCTATCAAAAAAGTATATACTATGTACCTACCTATGTATGCCGGATGATTACTCGTAAGCCTGTTATATACTTTGCATTCGAGGGAGCCAATTGTTATCGTCGATAGCAGGCCAAGCACCGGACCAACCTTACCTCTATAGTAGTTGTTCCGAAAGGCTAAGCATATCGCAATACGGAAGATCTTATAACGTATTTTCCTCGTGTGATGAACGTTTAGCAGTTATGTTTGTGTCGGATATCTTGAGATACTAGTAAGTGCTCCTCAAGTTCAAGTTTAGTTAAACCCTTTATAGCTACCAGCCACTAGATATTAGATATACTAATGTATATAAGTTGCCTAGGCAGATCATATGTAGATAGCTTCACATGCATTGCCCCTCGCACCATCACTAAAAAAATGAACTACACTAGCTCGCGATCATCTCAATAAAACGTGCAACGTTAGTTAGGTACCTAGTAGTTACACCACATTACATGAGGTACATAAGCTTGTATTAGCCCGGGGAGATTAAATAAATTGGACAAACTTTATAGACGTAATGCAATTAATAGTACCTTAGTATAGTGGCCTAGAATGCCGAGGATCTCTCTATAAACTCCGCCCGACACGTTTTAAGACGGGTATACTTATTTAGCATCTATGCTAATAACAGACCGGTCTGTCCGGTCTGTTTGCTATTGTCTGTATTAGATGAGGCTCAGCAGGTGCTGGAACAATAATCGATATTAAGGGACGAGATCAGATGATTGTTCCTTCGGGCTTTGTTCCGTCAACTTTTTTTTCAACTTTTTTTTTCAAGAGGGGTATAATAATAATTAAGTCCCGAAATAGTGGCACCTAGCAAACGATCCTGCTTATCTATTTCATGCACGTAGACGGTAGTGGTGAATGCACAGACTCGGCCCATGTCTTCGGGTCCCGATTACATGGTGATTCAAAAATCCTATCGTCTGACTGCTATGGACCTATGGCTCACTTATCCATTAAAACGTAAAACAAGCTGAACCTAGTTGCTCGCGTGGGCCAATTGTCGTACGCTTCCTGCCAAAATACCTCGCTTAACAAAATTGTACTAAGCCAATCACGCCAACTTGGAGATCGTATCGGTGACGGAGGCGGCGCCAGGAAAAGCGTGGGGACGGCATACGGATGTACGTTCCATGCTGGCAAGTTTATATCCCACATGGGTCTCAGAGCATACATAGTACATGCATGCCTCATAATAATTGGTATACTTATCTGTTCAATTGTAACATTGCTAACCTAACTACCCTACCCAGCCTCTTTGTTTTTGCGCGATGAAGTTTTTGGATAGAATAAGACCTGGTAAATCAAGCTCCGTGATAGGTAACAGGTACTATTGGGAGCGCTTGGTGATGGGCCGGGATGGAAGGGATTGGCGCTGTAAGATTGAAAAAGGGTACATACTTACGGACTTTTAAGCCCGTTAGTATTATTGAGTGCCTATTATTTACCATTTGCGCTAATAAGAAAACGGCACCTCGACACGTTTGTCTGAATATCTCCCCACGCTATTTTCTCTAGGTAACTATCAAAAGTACATACTACATAAGAAGTATGCACATCGAACAGCAATCATCCGGTCTCACATCTGTGCCTCTCTGTACCTTTCCTCTGGACACAGATACGGAAATGGTGTGCTCGCACGACATATGTACGGTTGCACACAATACATATAATTACACATAGTACCTACGTTGGACCGTGGTATTTTATCGCACACGGTTCGCCCTGGCCGAGGTCATCGTGCATATCTCCGAAGTATTGAGATACAGGTTAGACATCTACGTACGGAAAATGATGGATGATGAATTATGGACACGAAATCTCGGCTTGACAGATCCTATCTATCTACGTACATTAGTGAGGGAACCCAAGTTAAGGTCGGAGTGGTAACTACACCAAATAACAAGCCAAATAATACACCAGTGTACAAGGCGCATAGCCCCCTGTAACTTCGAGCAATCCTACCAGTGGAGCTATCTTTTTAAAAAGACGCCTGAGCCCGTAGTGGCGGATAGGGCAACATCATAAAGTACCTATGTAGCAGTACACATAGTTATAGCGTCCAGTATACATAAGTAGGTACTAAGATACTGTACGGTACAAGAATACTTGAAATACCGATACAATACTTTGCCCACGCACTTATGTGCATACGACGATCGCGTATCCTTGTTAGATACATACGGTACATGTGGGATGATGAGCTAGTAGCTCGATGTACACGATGTACACGATGTACCATGATAACGTTTAGCCCTCAACCTAGCTAGCTACCGTTCCCCAAGTCCCATCTCCCACATCCATGTTACCATAAACTACAACTTCTCTAGTCTCCTCCGTAAGTCCCATAACTCATAGGCACGTTTTCTCTCGTCTTCTATCTGTCAAAATATTCGAACGCGACCTTTTGTTTTAGTACGATGCGCATTCGGAGGCCCTTGATGACATACGCCTTACACCTTCAACATCGTCATCGTTATAATTGCGTATTCCATGTATCGTCTAGTAGACTTGATGCGAGTGTCGTTGGTAGAGGATCACTGTCCACTCATTCATCGTCATAAGTGGGATACGATATCTTGGATCCCTCAAGGTCGATTCTTTACAAGTTGGGTATCCCTTCGAAACACAACAAGCAACTTTCATACCGCCCCTTTTGTCTGGATCCTTACGGGGAGAAGGAGAAGAAGAAGTAAAGATTTCCAGCTGTTGCGGTGGTCGATGAACCCATGTTCCGGCAGGCTGATTGACCCTCCATTTTGACTATAAACACCGTTGCGATTCTATTGCACTCGGTGTTTTCTGAAGACGACTAGTCTATCCCCGCTCGTCCCCTCTACGGAGGTTGACGAGCGTGGTCAAGTTCGGGTAGAGAGGCAAGATGCCCCTATACTCGTCGCCGCCGCCACACCGTACTCCCGAACAGGACAAGCCAACGCTTTTGGTTTGTTGGTGGATTACTTTGTTTTGCACCGTCATAATCCTATTACGCATCGCCGGTCGTTTCATCCGGTCCGAGAAGCTGTTTAGGGAGGACAAGACAGCCGCGCTGGCTATCATCCCGCTTTACCTGCGCATGGGATGTGTTCATGTCATCCTAGTTTATGGGACCAATAATGCGCATTTCACTGAACTGACGGCTGAAGAAATGCATATGAAGTCCGTATCCAGCGGCCTAGTGTTAGCTAGCCGGATCTTCTATGCAGCAACGTACGTATCTTACTCTTAAGAGCCGACAAGCCCTCTCCAGCGTATCTTATCTAGCAAGATGCACGCTTAATAACAGTTTATATGCTGACTTGAATTCGATTTAAGCCTCTGGATCCTTAAAAGCGCCATCCTTGAATTCTTCAAGCGCCTGACGAGTATTACATGGAATCGTTCTCACGAAATCACCTTGATCTTCATACGATGTACACTAGCAGCGACCTTCGTGGCCGTTCTGATAGCGGATTTAACGGAATGCCACCCGTTTATTCATTATTGGCAGGTTATGCCCGACCCGGGAGGTCAATGCCGTCAGGGCTTCGCTCAACTTATTACAATGGCGACTTGCAACATCTTAACCGACCTTCTCCTCGTCTTTTACCCGATTCCTATCATCCTGACTAGTCACATGAGCACCAAGAGGAAGGTCCAACTAACATTACTATTTTCCGTGAGTCTGACAGTCGTAGCGATGACCGGGTATCGGATTCCTCGTATAATTCGTGCACACGGGAACCAGCAGTTACGCTCTCTACTTGCTTCTGTCGAACTCCTTTTTGCTACAGCCGCGGCCAATACACTGGTTCTCGGGTCGTTTGTCCGGGATCGAGGCGTGAAAAAGACGAGATATAGGCACAATTCCATAGTCGCCGAGTCTGTCGACCATTCGATCGAACGCAGGCCTACGTATCAACGGCACTGGGGTAGCGATGAAGATCTAGTAAGAGATTTGGGTCTTGGCGTGGACCGTGAACTTCAGGATGCTGCAAGACAACAAAATCGGACTGAAAAGCCGGCCAGGCCTATTCTGGCTGTGGATACTTGGCAATTTCCTCAACGTCGTCCAAGCAACGCTGCGCATAGTCTTTCAGATCCGGATCAAATCACTGCATCCCGCAGTAGTTCCGCCATTACCCCTCGTAGAGTTTCTTTCTTCGACGTGGGCGGGTTACTTGACGGCGAACCGTCTCGGAGCGTGCGGAATAGCTTTAATTCTACCCTCGAGCCACCGTCTCCCTTAAGCCCCCCTTCGTCTACAAAGCAGGCGACAAGCAATGGCTTTCGTCGTGGGTCCCAAGTCATCTTACAAGACTTGGGCGGTCTTCTCAAACCTCTCAGCACGAAGCAGTCTCGATCGAGTTCTAAGAACGGAACCGAACTAGAATCGATACCTCAACACCCTCATGAAGCGCTTCACGACGCCACCGAAAGTCGCAGCAGTTCGAACGATACGGACACAACAAAAAAGGACTCCGGGGTTGGTAGTTCCCGTAATACTTCATTACGATGATCATCAATCCCCTTAATAGCAGGAGTTACATTTCCCACGCTGCTGCGCAATTATCGACTATTCACAGTATATATTAACTGCCGCTGCCCAATGATTTAAAGTCATGAGAATTCAGGGGTTAGGGCTCCCGTTACAATCATTCGTCATAAAACAAGATGGCCAACTTCAGTTCTAACTTTCGGCATCGCGTTACATACTACTACATCGTCATAAATCAACTCTGGTACTGATACAATAACTACTCGCTCAACGGATTTGTCTTATATTAAAATCCCACACTAGCTCGCCTATTTGGCTAGAGCATTTCATGATTTTCGGGATATACAGACCGAGATACTAATACACCCGAAGTTAACACGGGCAGCTTACGAAACTTACGATGCAGTATGACTATACTTCTTCATATACTAAACTACCACGTTACGATATTACGACGTCGATGCTGGGAATCTTCCATACGTTGTATAACTACATTTACATATACAAATATTTCAACCGATACAATATCGGATACAGATTTAATGATACAATTTCCAATAAAATCAATCGAGCTGGTCCCAAGACTGGAATACCTGGCGTTTTCGGATTAGTAGGGGGGCCGTCACAATGGGCATGGATCGGGGCATATGGGACTATAGGTGTCCCTCCGGAGTTTGAACGGGTGGATGGGGGACACCAAAATAGGTACTTGAAGCATGCTATAGGGGGCGGCGTGATTAAGGGCTGGAATACGAGGTCATATTCACGCTAGACGTCTGCGGTGGTTTAACCGCGGTTTATTACTTCGCATATACCCCTAAGCGCTATGCGCTTATTTTTATGAAGATGTCAAAATTTAACTAGACAGTTGACATGTAGATGTTAGATTATGATATATCGTATCTACCTATGCTCTTAGTGTTTAATCACTTCTGAATTGTCTGATAGTATGTTTTAAAAGCCAGAGCATGATTGGTAAGGTTGTAGTAGAGAGTTTAATGGTCCTGGACAACAGCGGCACTTCACCTCTTCGAATCACTATACTTTCGGGAATTAACAGAGTATTAAAATTTCTGTCAATGCGTTCTTTAGTATCTTAGTTATGCAGTTACTTTAACCTTAACCTTTATTACATGTTTGGCTATACCTACCCCTATTTTTTGCGTTTGTTAATTCTTAATACACAGGGTGCCGGCCTGGCTAGATAAAGAGCTCTGTAAGACTCGACTCGGAAGGATAAAGGGGAGAAGGAGACCGGAGGCTAATTGGTCGGTTTCAGTTTCTTGTTCGGACGAGGGTTAACTAACGTTGCGATGTATTCAGAACGAATTATAATCGAAGGAGCCTTATTTAGTACGCTGTCTTATACTTCCTCGCCATATACCTTAGGTATGATAGCAAAGAGTAGTAAAAGATCGGAATAAGCCGCTATCGCACGCTTGACAGGTATTCTCGATTACTAGACTAGACTATAAATTTTCCCAGTCTCGCCGTTGCTTTCGCTTGGTAGGTAGTGGCTCTATTGTCCAAATTGCACATAATAAGAGCGAAGCCACCTCTTTCCGTTCTTCTCGATTAGTAGAAAAAAAAATCAACCTGAGTTAGCTGCGGAGATAGACCTTTTTAAGTGTTAAAAAAGACTTCCCGAGCTAGGTGCAGAACCAGTATAACGCCGCCCTCTGCCAAATTAAGTCATGCTCGTAAGACGCCGGTATTTTGCAAAGCTTTTTCTTCTTCCCCCCCTCCTCCCTTCGCTGTGTCACCGTTACTTTCGGTAAAGATAGCTGCGTGGGATGTGGTATGGGTATGGATGCGAGTTTACACGCATAGTCTGTAACTGGCGTAGCGACCCGCCGTTTCACTGTTACGGATAATCTTGACGACCTGGCCGCGCTTCATGCCGAAGTATTTTGCGACGGGGTCCTTCTGCAGGATACGCGGGAGCTGGGTCTCTTTAAGGCGATACCGCTTAAGGAGGGCGGCCTTCTCTTCCCTACTGAGAAGGACGTGGCGGGGTACCAGCTCGTGGTGCGTGATGTTGATGAGAAGGTCCTCCTCGAGGAACCATTCGATGGAAGTCCACTGGGCGAACTTGGCAATTTCCTTCTTGGCCGACGCAGAAACGGCTACGTGCGATACTAGGATTCCAGTGCTGTGGTTCTCTTGCGCGCAGAACTTGCCGAATTTGCGCATGTGCTCGGCTCCTAGTGAGTCCTCGTCGTGAAACTCCACCCATATCGTGCCAATGTCCGCTTTGGGATCTGGGTTGGAGGGTGTTGCGGGCGGGGTCAGTTTCCTCATCAATTCTGGGCTCGGTCGCGCGGAAAACTTCAGCTTCGCACGTCTTTGCGAGGTAAGGCGTAGGTTAGCTAGCTACTCCCATCGGTGATAGGCGGCGCAGTGTTCCCAAATACGTACAAGACGGAGCCGTCCATGTTACAGTAGATGTTTTTGAATTGGTCTAGAGACATGTTGACTTCCGTTTCGGAAAGTTCGTAGCCCTGGTAGCGCATTAGCACGCACGTCGCGTCTGTGCAGGCAATATTCGCTTCCTTACTCGGTCTTGGACCATCTCGTGGACGGTTCTCCATGCTCGCCACGTCTTGACCGCGAGCTTCTCGTTCGCCTCGTTGTTGGGGGAGTTTTCCTGGTCCGACATGGTGGGATTTACGCGACGACAGCAATTCCGTATTCCAATAACTAGAAATTATGTTTCGGGGGGTGGTTCGTCGCGACGCTTCCAACAAGGAGGTGTTGGGAGTTGAAGAATTGGTAAAGTTCAAGAAAAGACAATGCAAAGTTCAGCCTTGCCTTACAAAGATGAAAAATTCCAAGGTACTTTGTATCTGTCTGGCTTTTATCTGCAGGGGTTGATGCAGATAAGGTACGTACCTGTCAAATTGTATTGAGTTATCCTTGCTATCCTTGCGGCGGTACGTACCGGTGCAACACACCAAAAAACCATCTCGCAAGTAGGTAAGTCACACAGTAAGGCTAGTAAGCAGATTGGTCAGAGTAGCGGACAGAAGGTTAACGTTAACTGACGGCAGAATCTCGGGTTACGCTTGGGGACCTAAAAGAAAAACGGCGCACGGGCCATAAAGGGGTCAGAGAGAAAGCACTACGGGCCACAGCCACTAACCTAGTAAATTTTGAACTAGGTTAAAGTCCATTGTTGAATCAAAATCACTTTTTTTTACTTTTTTTTTTAACATATATATGCCTACCTACCTACCTACCTAGGTACCTACCTATATATACAGGTATATAATCAGTGGGCCGACTCCGAAATTTTCCTCTGCTGAACCTAGCCAGGCCATCAAGGACCCTGAGATCTGGCCTCCTTTCCCCTTGGTACCTCTTAAGGTTTTACCGGTCATTTTTTCTTTTTACAACCTATTTATTTACCTACCCTACCTAGACACTGCTCTCTTTCTTATTTATATAGAGATAGATCGCGATTCGCTCTTTGATCCTTGTTATCTTACCCTATTATATTCATTCTCTCGACCGTCCCTACGATAGAGATAGAACAGTCATGGCTGACGTAGCTGCTGCACCCACTCCCGCCCCGGCGGGCGAGAAGAAGAGACCCGAGAAGCCTGATAACGACTTATTCCAAAAGGAATTGGCTAAGGCTGAGAAGGAATACCAGGACTCTTTCGCTAGATACGTAAGTTGCGCATACCTGGTCGCCTACGAGAAAGGGTAGACGTATATACCTAGGTATTAATCATAGAACGTAGAATGCTGTCAAGCAAAAGGTTGAGCTCGTTACCGGTAACAAGAACAAGGACACCCAGTCCCCCCTCCAGAAGCGTCGCCAGGAACTTATCGCCCAAGCCAACGAGATCCGGAACAAGCAAGGTGCCGGCAAGAATGCTCGCAACACCAAGCTGGACCAGATCAAGCGACTCGACGAACAGCTACGATCCCGAATCGCCGAGCAGAAGAATGCGCGCGGCAAGGTTAACTTCAAGAGTGTTGAGGATCTCGATCGCCAGATTGAGAATCTTGAGAAGCAGGTTAACAGCGGCATGATGAAGTTGGTCGACGAGAAGAAGGCTCTCACCGAGATCTCTAACCTCCGAAAGCAGCGCAAGAACTTTGCCCAGTTTGACACCTCGCAAAAGGGAATTGATGAGCTAAAGGCCAAGATCAAAGAAATTAAGGACAGCATGGACGACCCCGAATCTCGTGCGCTAAGCGAACAATACACCAAGATTCAGGCTGAGCTTGACACCATCAAGGCCGAGCAGGACGAGGCGTTCAAGAACCTAAACGCTCTGCGCGACGAGCGAAGCAAGCTGCAGGCTGAGCAGCAGGAGAAATTCCAGGCTATCCGTAAGCTCAAGGACGAGTTCTACAGTGCTAAGAAGGCATTCGGCGAGTATGAACGCGAAGCACGCCAGCGAGTCCGAGAACGACAGAAGGCCGAGCGCGATCGTATCGAAAAGGAGAGGAAGAAGGAGCGTGCGCAGAGGTTGCTCCAGGAGGCTAGTGACCCGGCTTATCTCGAAGAGATACAGAGAGCCAACAGTCTGTTGCGATACTTCGACCCGTCCTCCGCCCCTGCCGAGAAGGCGCCTCTTCTGGTTGACGGCGGTCTAGGCGCTCAAGCCTCTCGCAAGGTCGACGACTCGGGTTTGACGGGCACCAAACTAGTGCGAAAGGAGGACCGAGACGACGAGTATCTACCTGCCGTGAAGAAGGGTAAGAAGGGCAAGAAGGGTGGCCACGCCGAGAAGGGCTTCAACTTACCCCCTGCTGTTATCAATGACTGCTCAGAGTTGGGCATCAACCCTCCTATGAGTTCCGAGGATGTTCCCGCCGTTGTCGAACAAGTCAGGGCTAAGTTGGAACACTGGAAGTCCGACCAACAGGCCCAGACCCAGCGCGTAAGTTTTGATCTTGAATCCCACATTGTGAAGTGTAAGGTGCCTAGCTAACGAAACCTAGAACATTGAAAAGGCCAAGAAGGAGATTGAGAAGATAGAAGCCGAAGAGGCTGCTGAGGCTTCCGGTACCGCAACGCCCAACGGTGTCAACGGGGACAAGAAGTCGGAAGACAAGGTGGAAGCGGTAACGTCGGATCTGAAGGACGCATCATTGGAGGAGAAGGCGTCTTAGATATCCGCTGCGCCACCAATTGCCAACCACCAGTCAGTTGAGGTTATTTAGATGAAGCGTTGTCGGGTCGGGAGGAAAAAAGGGCCTCGACCACGACGCAATGTCTAAACTTGATTCCCCCCATTTGAGAGAGAGGGAGGGAGAGGGAGAGGAAGGACGGACGGACTTTTCTGGTTTTGTTTCTGTTTTTTTTTTCTTTCTCGTGTGGGACAAAGAGAAATGATTGAACGAAGGGGGGGGGCTGAGGGAAACTGGCTGGGGCTTTAGGGAATGAAAAAAAAACAAAATATGACTTTTGAAGGGTTAGATTTCACAACAGCATCGTCACCATGTATTTAGCACAGCACAGCACTAAAACGGCCTGGCCTAGGTAACCCTATCATTCCCGCATTACCGTCGCTTTCACATACATATATTATTAGTGTATTACATGTATATCGCTACCTAGTCCTTCTTTGTGACTCGTTTCTGGTTTATTTATCGTAGCTTTTTACCTACCTGTCTGACTTAATAAGGGGAGGGGAGGGGAGGGGAGGAGTTAATACCTTATATGTTAACCTAGATATCTCGAGGAAATAGGTGGTGATAGGAATAAAAAGAAATAGTTGAATCGTCGTCATCTACGGAAGCAAGCAAGCAAACCAGCGGCATCGGCCGAGAAGCCTCGATTACATACCTCTACGCATACTTACATGCGTCGGTACACGAGGTCCTCCACGCGGCAGGCTGCTTTGGTCTTCGTTGCGTATCCTCTACTCTGCATCGTGGATGTACGTATATTGCCTGCCTAGCATATGTACATGGACCACTTAACTACAGATACCCACGCGGTACGCCCGCGCATTACGTGATCCTCGGGAGGACCCTATTTATTTTCCATTGTCCAGATTTTCCCAATGCTTTTTTTTTTTTTTTTTTTTTTTTTTTTTTTCGGTGTGAACGGGTTCGCTGATTCGCCGTTGCGCCACAACGTGTATATCCAACCCTCCACGCATCGACGCAGTTCACTCGCGCACAGATCGGGGAAGAGGGGGGGCGGAGGGGAGGGGAGGCAGGTCGGTGGGTTAAAGGCGAACGAGTGGATTAGGTAGCGGAGGGATGGGATGGGATGACTTGGTTCGTGCATGAGATGTGTCTCATAAAACATTGGGTCGGGTCCCCCTCCATCGCGAGGGGGGAGAGAGACGAGGGAAGAAGAGGGTGCTCGTGTTGTGAGGGCGGCAGATGCGGAGGATGTGGAGATGCGGTGCGTGCGGCGCGATGGGATGGGATGGGCTGATGGATACTTATACATATATGAATGGATATATATGTATGTAGGTATATGTATGGTTGGATGTTCGTATATGGTATATGTTATATTGATTGCATGGTAGATAGATGGTGAGGGAGGAGGCTATCTAGGTAACTATCTTGACTATCTTAGCTATCTTAAGTGAGTCTGGTATTCACATGTTCATTAGATACCTACCTCGTCCATCTCCATCTATAAACCTCGCCGGTCTGAGTATCTCCGTACACATCCCTAGGTACACACATGCCGTTCGTAGCTCGTATTTCATGGCTCCCGAGTCAGGTATCACGTTATATCAGCTCACGCAAGCTCTCAAGATCACCGAGGTTTTTAGTATAGAGGAAAACACACATCTCGTAGATGGCTCATCCAGATACCAACCTACCCCCATCCCTGTCCCGTCCCATCTTCATCTCGCAGTAGCTTTACAAACTCTCTATCCTACCCTACCTCTTCGCCCCCCCCCCCCCCCCCCCCCCTTCCCTCCCTACTCGCTGATTTAAATCCCGATCCAAGGGACCGCTTATCACGTCTACCTATAGTGCATACATATATGTCTACCTATACATATGTATAAGCCATGTACGTCCAATATCCACGAGTCCGCCTCGAGGTACACAGTACACCTATATAAACACACACACACAGAGAGAGAGAGAGAGACAGATACACGCACGCACATGCGCAAAATACACCCGTCCACCAACCTAACCTAACCTAACCTAACCTTACCTTGCCCACTTCCCGTCTCCTACGTGTCAGCCGCATCGCCATAGGGCGGGGGACGACGTAACGGCAACCAAAAAGACGCGTGACTGAACGGCAAGCTACAGCTCACATCGCAGCAAGCGGAGGGTAGGAAAAAAAAAAAAAACTCGCGCAACTCACGCAACGAGTTTCCTGCTCGCCGTGTCGTGCCTTGTCATGCTATGCCCTACTACCTGATCTGACTTGACCTGATGCTTCTTGATGCCCGGCCGGCCCTGTTAGTTGAACACGTCTATCCATCCTATTAGACCGATTCTTGGATGGCGAAAAAAACAGAATTGAACAAGTGACATGAAAGAAAAGAAGAAAATTATGAGCCGCACATGTTTTGCCTACCAACACCAATCTCCGTGGGTCGTTCCGAGCCCTGATTTGACTAAGACAAGGTTTCATTAACTTTGTTGTATATTGATCTGACTAAAGTACCTCGCGCTGCTATGCTCTCTATGCTTTGCTCTGTTTGGATCGGTAAGCCGATAGGTATATCGTAACTCCGTTCTCAATGTCTCTTCCTTTCTCCCTTCCCCCCTTTCTCTCATTCGCGCGCGTAGGCAAGGAAAAAATAATCCCGTCCCAATGTGCCGACAATCGGGCACGGACAACAACAACGACGGCGGCGGCGACAAACACAGCACAGAAGGTGAAACAAAAAAGTGAGCAACCAACAGGCAAGCGAGAATATGAAGCTTGCCGGACCCTCGCCCTTGCTCGTCCAACCAATACCCATGGAACACTCCGTACGCCCAATAGAAATCCCGGGGAAGAAATTGCCACCCGTTCTTAGAAATGACTCCCAAGGTCGAAGTAGAACCAGCTCCTCAGGGAAAGCAGGAACAAAATGAATAGTATGTTGTGTGTGTGGAGTTGTGTGTGTGTCAACAGTTTGTCAGAAAAGAAAAAAAAAAGAGCAGATGTCTCGCCGCTATGCAGAAAAGAAATGGTATCTGGGATGATGTTTTCCCTCCTCCCATCCATGCAACAGATACGGTAGTCATGGTGCACTTTCGTATTCTCGTAAATAGTTTCCTCCTTCTTTTCGAAATTAATTCAAAGAAATGAAGTATGTCGTGTGAGGTAGATATGCAGGCTGTGCTGTGATCCAATTTTACAAGCGTGACGGAATAATAAGCAGGATAGTCTTAGGCGTAGGTGTAAAAAGGTTGTCGAGGTCACGGTTAGGCCAGATGGGATAAGCTCCTCGACCGCATTTCCAACCATCACTCCAACTACGGCGACTTAAGGTCCGTAGGTATTGAAGTAAGCGGTCGGCGGTGCGGTCGGCGGCCGGAAGGTACTATGCCTTCTTTGAGGCGGTCCGGGTGGCGGTGCAAGTGGGTTCCCAACCGGTCCCGGCGTCCTCCTATCTATCCTGTCAATTCGGTCCATGGGCGGCGGGGGTGTCCTTCTTGCGAGGGGGTTCCGTTCCCGACCCCCCTCGTGAAAGGTATCCCCTGCCACCGTAGCCGTCGACGCTCCACCCCGCCTGCTAATCTTCCGTGATCCGCTTAAGGCACTCAACGGAGGGTCTTTAACTGCAGGCTCGTCGTCGGGTGGGAGGGTCAATTCGACCAAACTGTAAAAGTATTCTAGCACTTCTGGGTACCGCTGAACGCTGGATTGCCAATCCTCGTCGATTCCTCTTTTTAGAGTCGCTTGGGCGGCGGTGATCTCTTGCGGGTGCGGGGGGGCGTGGTAGTAGTGATATGCGTGGGCTGTTAATCGTTCAAGATGTGCCGAATGTGCAGCCTTGCGTCGTTCCGTGAGCAGCCGGAAATATTCGAGTATGTAGTCCTGAGCGTGTGCTCGAACCCAGGAACTGGTGCCAATGTTCAGTACACCGCTATAAACACCAAAGACCAAGGGCAACTCAAGTTGACTTACCGTACGTCATTATACACGGATTGCATCATGCGGGCCTCTGCTTGCTCGACGGCGATCTCGAGCCCTTTAGCCTCGCAATCGCAGGCGAGGCTGGCAGGAGCATGGCAGATGGCACAGTCCGGGTCCATTCTGATGACGGACTTGCGGGGTTTATGTTCCCTGGTATACATCTTAGCGGCGTGAAGCCGGAGGTGGCGGGCAGGAAAGCCGGAATGTGGAAAGTGGTGAACATGGGCGGAGGTGTAGAGTATAGATGAGATTATTGTACGACGACGCTTGTTCACTTGATGACCCGAGAAGGGTCCATGGCAGAATGGAAGGAAGAGGGAAAGGAAAAAAAAGGAACCGGGGGGTCAGGGCGAAAAGGCACGAGGAGTGACTGACCTGTATTATGAACAATAGCGAAGAAACAACACAGCACCACAGCAGGCTTGACAATGCGCAGAGTCGCAGCAGGACAACGTGGGAGCAAGAGGGGGAATTGGTCGAAAGTGAGAAGCAGTCAGTGGCTAGCTTCAAAGTTGGCCTGCAGGAGCCAAAGGCTGACCGCCCTGTTGAATGCCGCGATAGTCAATTGAGGGCGGCAAATAAGGAGGGACCGTAGTCGGTTTGCGTCCCGATGCCACCGATATCTGGTAGGTTATCTGGACTGCTGGGCTTGCTGGGCTTGCTGGGCTGCTGGGCTCTTGTGCTTCCTGGGTAGCTAGGTTGTTTCTGGGTGGTGTCTGCGTGTACTGGGTTTATCTGGGCGCGCGCAAGATACCGCTTGTACGCTTGTATGGAGCGTGGGGAACGCGGAGAGCGAGAGAAATTCTTCTAGGAGCCTAATAACCCGCGACGGGAGAGGCGAAAGAAAAGACTCGTCTCAGTGGATCAACATCAACCGGGGGGTCCTGTCACTCCCCTACGCGGAAGAGTAAGTAGGGGAAAAGTGAAGCTTTGAGAGGCTGGTTGCTAGTAAAAAGGACTCTTGGTCTTCTCCGTCTCTCTGGACTGGCAAGACTGGCACGACTGGCACAAGAAGACCGCAGGAGGACTGCAAGAAGAGAGTTGAGAAGGAGACTAGGGGATTGGGGCTTGCAGCAAAGCAGCAGAAGCAACAGAGCCTACCTGCAGCATCGAAGGAGAAGAGCCCACAAAAAAGGGAACCGGGAAAGCCAATTGCTGGTGGGGAAACCTGGCAAAGACTGGGAAGATGCTAGACGAGAAGAGCCCAGCGGAGCCCAAAGACGAGCTTAGCGAGCAAGGAGGTTCGAGAGGGGGGACGACAGTTATGTCCACGTTTGGCCACAAGAAGGAAATTTAGCTGTCGTGGCTCGAATGGGCGGCAGGATTACTAGTAGCATGCAGTGTGCATGAGAGTAACCCAATCGAGAGTTTGCATAATCCGGCCGGTCTGGTGTTGCTGCACGAGCCAGTAGCTAATCGAATGTTGGAGAGGGACAAGACGGAGAGAGGAAGAGATGTGACGGGGAAGAAAAAAAGAAAGATGTTAATGTATGGTATAGGCAATATGTGTAATATTTTCTGTGTATGTAGCGTATATGTAATGTAATGTAATGTAAGGTAATGTACGATATTAGGTAGTTATTTTATTATTATTGCTTGACACGTTTTTAAAGTAGAAATAAGTAAAAAGGATAGTTGATAATGATGTATATGTTTCTGTTTCTCTCTCCTTTTTCTTTTCTTTTCTTTTCCCCAGGTAGATATGTGATATACGTAGGTAGGTAGGGATAGGTTACAAAAAAGAGTAAAATGAGAAACACCAAAACGATCACGAGAAGGGGGGGAGGCGGGGTGTGTCAAGATTGAAGTGTCGACGATGAATCGGTTTGGATGGTTTCGTTTGATTCAAGTTGATTTGTATGAAATTTAGACCCCCTTTCGCTACGTGTGATAACATGCCATTCATATATGAAATTTCATATATACCGCTGACCAACGGAACCATTAGAACCTTGGAACAAGAGAGAAGATCCTTCAAGCGCTTGCTTGTCTGCTTTGTTTGGGTCAGCTCGAACGTCCAAACGTGGCAGCGGTAATAGCGGTGGTAGCAATGGTTAGCAATGGGTTAGCGGTGGCAGTGGTAGCAGCGTCACGATCTATTGATGTTCAATACAAAAGGAGAAGGCCCGCAATCTCGAGCACCTGGGCAAGTGTGCAGTCAGGCAGTGTGAAATGTGCTGGGCGTATGTATGTGTGTTTGAGGCTCCGAGATGGTCCATTTGACTGGCCGCTTGCCAAGACCATATTTTCAAACCTGCCCGCATCTTTTGCGTCTTTGCGTCGTTGCGTTCGTTGCGTCGTTGCAAAACCTACCAGGTTCCTACCAGGTTCCCCCCAAAGTCACCCACCATCGCCCCCCCTCTCTCAAGTACTACTATAGTAGCACAGGCCGTACAAGCCGTACAAGCCGTACAGGTCGCACTACAGAGAAATGGCGTCTTGCTGGTCACCCTAGTACCTAGCACGGTCCTCACCGCCTTTCGAGCGCACCCAGCGGCTCTTGAGACTCCGGTTAAGGCGAGCCATTGGCGCCTATCAATCCATTGAAGACCTTGTTTAAGCCAACTATGTAAGTGGCCGATGTCTGATCGAAGTAACTACACATCTTTGAACGGTACTATATTAAGGTGTGCAAAATCTCCTCGATTGGATGTTGTTCTGGTGATTTTCGCACTTGTATTATGCACAATTTATGCTGTATATGTAATATTGTGTTGTTGTTGTTTTTTTAGCTCTCTTTTTTTTTTTTTTTGTGTGTGTGTTGCGTTGTCTTTTGCGAGGTTGGGTCCCGTCCAACATCCCGCTTTCCCCCTGCCCTTTCCGGAAAAGATGTCCCGTCGACCATGTGACCTGCCACCAACCCTTTAGCCGAAGCCGGCAGGCGGCATTGGAAGCTAAAAACTTAAAAATCAAACGCTAGTCTTATCTTTCTTCTTATCGACAACGCCACACCTTATCACTATCGGAGGGTTTAGATAAAAATTCATTCGGGAAGATGAACCAAGAAAGAGGATTCGGTACTTAGGAAGTATCCAACCAGCCTGTTAGCTAAGGAAGCTGAACGAGCTCAGCTTTTGTAAATCTCATCGAACGAATATGAATCCGATATAATTTAAAATCGGTATCCAAAATGCCACCTAGGTGCTCGCCGGGATCCGGTATATTCCTACCGTTTTTGTATCCGACTCTCTTCCGATCCGCTTCCTCTCGTATAATCGGTCGGGCGAGTATCACGACCACAACCCTGCACTCATCTAGCTCCCCCTCCCCCTCCCCCTCCTCCTCGAATAGTACCGAGACCTCGTCCTCGAGCGATGCCCTCCCGTCTTCGCGTCTTAACCCAGCGCCGGACGACTATGCGATATCAGCCTTTGCCGATAAGGCACGTATCACGGTACATGCGGGCAGTGGTGGTCATGGCTGTATTTCGTTCTTGAGAGAGGCGTATCTAGCCGACGGCCCTGCAAACGGAGGCGACGGTGGGCATGGTGGTAACATCTATATCCAGGCAGTGCACGGCGAAACCTCCTTGCATAAACTGGCCCGACGCCGTATATTACGCGCAGGGCGGGGCAAGACGGGGCAGGGAAGTAATCGAGGCGGCGCCCGCGGTGACGATGTCGTCATTCAAGTGCCAGTGGGGACGGTGGTCCGAGAGCTCAACCGTATAGACCCGCTAATCGAGGAAAATGCAAGGTATCGTGAGGCGAGGGAAAAGGAGCGTGAGTACGAGAGGCTGGTTCGAGAAACCGAAGCTGCGTTCGCCGAATCGGAAGACGTAGAAGACGCCATCCGCGCCGAACTGCCCGAAGCCCCCGAACACCCTCACCTAAACAAGTTTTTGCTATATCCCGGAATATCGAACACCGAGCGCCGCAGCCTGACTCTCCCCCGTCTTCCCCGCCGTGAGCGCTTATACGTCCAACCCGAAGGCCCCATCCACTTGGACCTATCGACACCAACACCGCAGCCCATTCTTCTCGCCGCAGGCGGAATAGGAGGTCTAGGAAACCCGCACTTTGTCTCCAAAGAACGTCCGCGTCCGCTCTTCGCAACCAAAGGCGAGCGCGCCGTAAGCCTACAACTGGAGCTCGAGCTAAAGCTCCTCGCCGACGTAGGTCTAGTCGGGCTCCCCAACGCCGGCAAAAGCACCCTCCTGCGCGCATTAACAAACAGCCGCGCCCGCGTCGGTAACTGGGCTTTCACAACCCTGCAACCCAACATCGGCACCGTGGTCCTCGACAACCACAAAGGGCGCCCCATAGTTCCGCCCCCCAAACCTTCCCCACCCGCTCCCCACGCCGTAATCCACGACGCGAGATTCGGCTCCGTGGTCATCTCCCAGCGCGACCAACTCGCCGCTCCAGCGGGTTACACCCCAGAGCCCCGGACCCGGTTCACCGTCGCCGATATCCCGGGTCTAATTGAAGGCGCGCATCTCGACCGCGGTCTCGGCGTCGAGTTCCTGCGGCACGTGGAGCGCGCGGGCGTCCTCGCTTTCGTCGTAGATCTGAGTGCCGGCGATGCCGTGGACGCGTTAAAGGCATTGTGGACCGAAGTCGGTTTGTACGCGCGGATGCGCGAGGACGAGGAGCAGGAGCGGGAAGTCGCGGGACGCATCGACTGGGAAGGGGATGGTACCAGTTCCCCGAACAGACGTATGGGAAGTTTCGGCGGTCAGATGATTATTGCGAATCACCCCCAGCCGATGGCAGGCGAAGAAGGGGGCCTACATATTGCTGCGAAGCCGTGGTTTGTAATTGCCACAAAGGGAGATTTACCGGGGACAGAGGATAACTACGCCAAGTTGAAAGAATACCTCGATGCCGTTACGGACGAACAAGAGCCGCATCCAAGTGGGGTCGAGGGTGCGTGGATAGAAGACTGCGCTGCGATACCCGTAAGTGCTATTCATGGACACGGTGTGGATAGGATTATACACTGGACTGTAGGATTACTGGATGGGTGATGAGCAAAGGACTTCGCGTCTTAGAAGCCGGCGGTGGTTACATTGTTATACCTATATTGCCAAAACCGGAAACTGTAAATACTGTACATAGAGCAATTGTCCGCATAATGGACCCTGTAGCAAGCCAAAACGTGAGCCGCCCCTTTCAGCATCTACTTTTCGCTCATAACTTCATGTTACGTAAATCCTTGACTAATTTGAGCTTTAATTCATCAAAATCCAGAGGAAATCAAGTTATTCGGCAAGATGGAAAGACTATTGGATCGATGGCGAGACACGCCTCCTAATTTGCCTCAACTTCAACATCTCCCACCTCCTCGGCACCATTGGTTTCCTCAGGCTGCTCAGTTGCCTCATTTTCCCCGTTGGCTTCCTCGGCTACGGGGGCATCTTCCATGGTCTGATCATCCTTAGCCTCGGAGTCCGCCTCGGTAGCATCCTCCTTCTTCGCCGACTCCTTCAGCGTTCGGTTAATGACCGGTGAAGTGTCGTTAAATACACGGAGAAGCATTGCGGACCGATCCTCCTTCGGCAGCATTAGGTTCAATGAGTGGAAGCTCTTCCACAACGGAAGCACCATGCGCTCCGAGAAATCGGGATCGCTTCCGTCTGGCTCGACAATGAGAATACAACAACCCATGCCAATCTCTTTGGCTCTCTCACCGATCTCGTTGAGTTTCTTCCAGTCCTCATCGATGAACTTGGGGAACATCTCCTTTAGAAGCCTACGGAAGGTCTCCTTGTTCGTCAGGCGGACAACACGCTCTGGACCGACATAGCCTTCGATGATAGGCATGCCCTCTGATTGTATTCGCCATCTGCAAACCTCGGCGGATGGTGCGTCCTGTTTCATAAACATCTTGACACCTCCATGTACAAACTTGACTCCACGACCCTCGTTCTCAGAGAGGATATCCCTTAGGAGCGCACTTGTGTAGTAAATAGCCTTCGCTGGTTCACCCGTGGCATTCCGTACCATAAATCGGTCCGAAGGGAAACGTGGCGACACCTTATAGAATCGTTGGATATCCTGGATGACGGGGTGGTCCGGTGGTAAGTACTTGAATGGTTCTTCATAGTTGCCATCAGATGGCTTGACCTTTCGGTCGGCTTGGGGCTTGCTTTGAGGAGCCGTCTCAGGCTCCTCTGTTTTAACTTCTTCCGTCTTAGGTTCCGGAGGTACTTGTTCTGGTTCAGCAGTAACTTCAGGCGGAACCTCAAGTCTTTCGCTAGGAGGTGAAGCAGTCTTTTGCTTCTTGACGTCTAGTTTTGTTTCCGCCTCCTCCTCGTCTAAGGTCCTCTTGGCTCCAATAGTCGGTAATACGTCAGTCGGCTCACCCAAAGCTGCCTTCTCTTCTTCTATCTCTATCTTGGCTTGCACTTCTACTTTATCAACGTCGTTAGAGCTAGTAGTAGCGGCGGGAGCGCGCGTCCGAACTTCTGGCTTGGCTTTGAATTCGTCCTTCTTTTCGAGCACGGTGATGAAGAATCCACCGGTATCTTGTTGATGAGCGTACACTCGCATACAACGGTCTAGTTGCAGGGAAGAACAGTCACTAGTATCTGGCCTGGGGAACATAGTTTCTGAAAGCTTTCCTGGTACTTGCCCCTCCGTTGTTAGGACGTGTTGCTGGACCTCTTCCCAACTGTTCCAAACACGGCCAGACTTGTCCATAATTTGCCATTGATGCATTCCCGGGCTTCGCTTCAACAGAGGAAGTCGATCTTTGCAATCAATAATCTTAATCTTATCGGGACCTCCACAGCGCTCGATCGCAGATACGATAACCGCCTCATTCTCAACGGGGTTCATACTGCAAGTCGAATATACAACCCTGCCGCCAACTTTGAGCATCTGAAGAGCACGAACCAGAATTCGAACCTGGGTAACGTGGAGTCCCAGTGCGTTACCGGGTTGCCAATCTTTCCACAAGTTGATGTTCTTCCTCAGAGTCCCGTCTCCCGAACAGGGTACGTCAGCAAGTATCCTGTCGAATTTCAGGTATTGCCCCTTCTCGGGATGGTCTGGGTGCGGCGGCAGCTTGATGGCCGGGTAAAGGGTCGCGTCGTGGTTAGTAACGAGAAGATTCGGGGAAGAAAGTCGCTTAAGTTGGTGGACAAGCATATGGCTTCGCTTATAATCCGCATCATTAGCGATGAGAAGTCCGGTCGCACGACCGTCATCACCAGCATCCACTGAAAGATCTACGTCCTCGTCAACAGCTTCCGACTTATTCTCGCCAAATGACTGCATGAATTTCCGGATTCTGGCCTCTTCTCCGGCGTGTACCATCTCGAGGAGCTGGGCAGCCTTGCTCCCAGGCGCTGCGCAAAGATCCAGGACGGTCATTCCAGGCTCTACATCCATCAGTAGAGGCGGGATCATACTGACAACCTCCTGTCGGCTGATGTTGCCCACGGTGGTCTCGGAGACTAGGAATTTCTGGAAGGCGGCAAAGGGAGGAAACTTGCGGATGACGTGCTTAGGGGTATTCATCGAATAGGCAAGCTGGTCGGGGTACCAAGGAACCGGCTGGGGAGCTTGTACCGGTTCGCCATCGTATCGCTCGATCTTGACGATTTCAGGCGCATATCTGGTTTCTAAAAGTCGCTTGACTGCAAGCGCATGTCCTTTCGATCCGCAGAAACGGAATGAATTAGGCAACTCCCTCTTCAATGCTTCCCAAAATTCGGTTCTCTCTTCATCCTCCAGAGGAAGCGCACTGTTATAGTACTTTTCTAGGTTCTTGTTTTCCTTCACGATCTCGTTGTACGATCGATACGGCACAGGAGCATCGCCACGAGGGGCACGGTTAGAACCACCTTTGCGACCACCCTATAATGAATGGTTAGATATATTTAATCCAAATATTTGAACATTGGTGAGGTTAGTATTTACCCGGAACTTTTTGCGGCCCATTTTATTTGTTTGCGAAAGCCGTCCGGATTAAAAGCTGTCGGAAACTGTTGAGGGCGAATGTTCGTTGAAAGTTTTGTAATGGAAGCTCTGCAGCAAAACAGATAACTATCCAAAGCTTTACGGTTAGTTAGGACCCCACTATCTTATCTGCCCCACCAAAGCTTTTAGCCCCTCAGTTGACCTATTTAGCCCATTGTTACATATATTCCGTTAGTTCAATACCCCAAGGACTATATACTACGGTTAAACATCAATATCAAAATAAGACGTCCTTTTATCATTCCTCCATTCAAATCAACCAAGTCGATCATATTCAGGACTCAAGATTTTATAACGCTTGGAACTTATTATTCAAATATCCTTCTCTATCATTTAAAGTATATCAAGTCTGCAATTAAAATCCGGCAAGAAGCATTACATTGCTTCTAACTAACTTTAAAGACATAGAATATCACAGGAGGTAAATAGGAGACACATACTTCACCACTTGTATCGAGAGTTAAATCCTGTGTTTCCGCTAAAATCCATACGCTTGAAAAGACAGATGTCCCAACGAGCCTATTTCTTGCTCAAAAACCATATATGATAGGCCATTTGGGCCCAGGGTCTCGAGTGAAGTTATATCATCAACTCGTTAGAGTCTATAAGGGCCAAGAGAAGGCCGCCGTGACACGAGTATATTAAAATCAACAAGGCTTTGATATTTCATCTAGTTAGATAACAGCTTTCGTAACATACTATAAAGCGTTTAGTACCGGCATTGTTCCCGGATACCATTTACCCAACCCGAAAGAGAAAGTCATTAAAAAAACAAAAACAAAAACAAAAACAAAAAAAAAAAAAAAAAAAAATCAATGGTAGATCCCGCTTATCGTACACACAATTGTCTGTTAAGTTGATTTAATCCGAGCCCCTCAGCACTTTCAAGGCACGCTCAAAGCTCTCAATGTCCCGTCCGAGCTTCTCCCTGAGCACTTTGACAGGTGCGTCCTCCGCTGCAATCATGTCTAGCTGGGTTTCGTTTAGGTCCAGCACCATCTGAGTGGTAAAGATATGGAGAGGACTGTCTTCTCCTTGTAATAGGTGGTGGTTGATTGCTTGTTGGCAAACTACATCGACGAACCGTTTGCGGGATAGTTTGTAATAGCTTTTAAGTAGGTCGTGAATGTATTCTTGGACGTATTGTGAGTTCGCCATGTTAAACGAAAGATTCTTTAACTGTGCCCAGGTTAAGTGTATCCCTGGTTCTGATTTGGCAACACCGCCGTTACCGTCTGACACACCCATATTGGCCTTTGTTCCTAGTTTCTCTATATTCGAAACCAGGCGACCGCTTTGGGCTTTTTGGAGCGTGTCGTTGAAGTAATGGTTTAGAGTCAGAGGAATGCCTTCGCGTTCGATGCTGAGTAAAAATTTTGCTTGGTCCATGGCTCTACGATATGATCTTTGAAGCGCCTCAAGTAGGTACCCATTCCAGAGCTCTTCGCGCACACGCTCATCGGTGCAAGTAGCCTTGAGGGCCTCAACGATGAAATGGTGAACGGCCCAGATAATTCGGCTCACATAGTCCAATGTGATAGGCTTCCACTTCTTGGACTGTTCCTTGAACATGGTCGATATAAGCGGACCCCCAGCCTGTTTAGATTGTAAGCATGTTAACGTCTCTGTAGTTAGTCTTGTTTCTAACGTACCATTCCGAGTTCCAGCCCACGGCTTTCCTTGTAAACCGCTGCAATATATTCCATAATATCATCCTGATCGCCTACATCGGGCATGACAGTGTCTAAGGGATCAAAAAGCCCTTCGATATCGGGATATAGGCCATCTTCAGGCTCAGGGATCTTGGAAGAGCTTTTCTTGCTAGCCGGCGGTGCAAATGGTGATTCGGTATCGTCATCATCGTCATCATCCGATGTGAAGTTGGAGGCAAATGGTCTTGTGTGTCCATTGGTCGCCATTTCGTCCGAATACCTTTCATTCGCTTCCACGACACGAGTAATCAGCCTGAGATCATGTCTCTCCTCAAATATCTTGCTTCTATTGTAGCATGCGTCAAGGGCGTCTCGAGCTAGTGCTTGAAACGCTTCGCTAATCCTGTTGAGATACGCTCTCTGCGATTGTTGGTTGCTTCTCGATTGCCCCATATCATCCAATTGTTCTCTCAATGTTGTTAACTCCTTGGCCACTTCTGCTTTGAGCTTCGGAAATTCTTTTCTGATGAGGTCGATGAGAAGTTCACGAACTCGAATACTCAGCGATTCCGTCCCGGCTTTCCTTGTATGACGGAGTTGTGACCAAGGAGCTTGTGAGAAGAACAGTCGTTCATCTGCTCGACCTTGTTCGAGCGTCTTATCCGCATCATCTGGCCCACGGTTCTTCACAATGTAGTATCCGAGTGAAAGATCATTTCTCTTGCCTAGGACATGGTCGATGGCAATATTTTGTATCGTGCGCTCAATTGCTAAATCTGGCTTCGTTAGAACAGCCATAGTCCGAACCATTAACGGATCGGCCTTCTTGGCTAATTTTAAGATCTCTTGCGTTGCCGGATCTACGTTGCTGGGCATAATTGCTAGTATACTGAAAAGCGGCAATCATATTAGATAGGAGTAGGCACTCATGGCGAGGGTTGAGTCTTACATAGTCCTAGGATCCTTCACTGTAGTTCTAAGTTAGCAAAAATCCCACAGGTTTTAGATATATGAGTACTGCGTACTGTAATTCTTAACCATGTTCATAACAAGTAGTATATCGTCTTCAGTAGTGACACCTGAAGGTTTCATATCAGTACTCTGTTCGCGTGGCTAGTATGTTGGACTGGCGAATTCTCACCCTCAGTCTCCTTGCGAAAAATCCCGGGGACATCAATAACTGTAAAATGCTCCTCCTATAATATCTTATTAGCCGCCTATTCTTAGCCGGATTGTCGTGCTAAAGCAAGGCTTACCAAGGGACCAAGCTTCTCGATCTTGAGGATATGTTCACTGAATGCTGGAAGAACTCTGCCATCTGGCAGGCTAGGCTTCACAGAACTTCTTATACCTATGACCTCGTTCGCCTAAAACATGCTATTAGTAGTTGTGGGCTAGGTCTGGGTGTATTTGTCGCTTACCTCTTTGAACAGTCGGGCAAGACTTTCTGGTGTCATTTGTGTTAGGGTACGGTGGAACTTCCTAACACGTTCCTGCTCATAAGGAGGGGCGTCGGCATGAGGTATGATGGAAACATCTATGCTTTCTGAATCCTCGCGGCGACAGGTGATCTGCGTAGCATAGCGTGTGCAGAGCTCGGCGTCTCGAGGAAATCCAAAACCTGTTAAACTTTCAAGTACGGAACTCTTTCCTGACGACTGATCGCCCACGACTACGAGCTAGAGGCAATCAGTATCGTCTTATTATTCTCTGCATGTATAAGCTCCCCAATGGGCATACCTGAGGTAAGGCAACTTTCGTTCCAATAAGCTCGCGCAGTTTATCCACCTTGGTCAAGATTCCATGGTTGACAGGGACTGGCTGCTCTTCAAGAGTTGCACTTTCCGGCATGCTGCCCATTTTGAGTGTATTTGCGATGAACTATGATGGAGATAAGTAGTGGGATGAGAGTTTATCGATATTCATAAGCTGTTCTAGAGAATGAGCAAAGAACTGAATAAGTGAATACTACGGGACTTCCTAGATATATATCAAGAATGGGGGCATTATCGCCTGCTTAGCTTCTAGAGAAGCCTCGTTGAATTCTGAACCAAATATGATCCGACATGTTGGCCAAGCATTGGGCGGCTGCTGTACTGCATGCTGCCTATTTCCGAACATAATAATTCGACCATGTGAAAGCCAAGGATTATGGACAAGTCAACCTATGTGTTAACCCGCGAATTATGATAACCCAAAAGGTAAACAGAAAGGTCCTATGAGCCTCGCCTTTCCGTCTATCTCGTTCGTATTGGCGTCTAGTTGTGGACTAAGGTGATACATCATATGTGATATTTGTGCGGGCAAGGCATTTCCATTCCGCACAAATCTTCTCATGGATCGGCGGAAACTTCTGCCTGGATATCGAGAGGTCTCCAACAAAGCCTTATGCAATGTTTCGATTGCTCTCCTACGGTTGCACGAATTTCCATGGCCCCGGGTTCGCGGCCAGGGTAAACCATAGCCGCCGGGCAAGGTTCTAAGCCACACACGCACCAACAGAAAAAATCACCATCCAGCTAACATTCTATTCAGATTCCCATTGCAAAAGGGCAAGTGTAAAATCTCGGCGTTTCATAAAGTTTCCTTGTAAGCCATGCCTCGTTTGAACCGGTATGGAAGCAGGTGCCCGAAATCAGGATGTCGACAGCTCGGCATTTTGCTTATTTACGCCGGCTTAAGGGGTGCGGGCGGTGGCGTGCCTTAGTTTAATAAACTTGACTTAGCCTTTAGGTACTGTACTTTGCATTCTGTTCGTAATAGTGTATACGAATCATGACCTACGACCGTGACATGAACGTCGGAGTTTGATACCATTTTCAAACCAATACCGTCCCATTTATAAACCAGGACAACATATGCATATTACCTAGGTATCTAACATGGACTACCTAAAGATCCTTCTCTCTCGGTCCAGTAACCTTCTCAAAGGTCTCCAAAGCCATCGTCAAGGTATGCCGTCCCTGCGTCTTTCCCCTTAGCTGGGTATCGTAGTCGAGCATTTCTACAAACGGTACCCGAGCCGTAATCTCTAGCATCCGCAGGCGGCCCTTGCGCGTCTCCCGAAGAGTCGTTTGGAACTCGTATGGGTCTGGCGGGGCGTAGATATTAGATACGTTGATTATGTCGCCTTCTTGGGCTTGAGACTCTTGTAAATCCCTAATTTCGAGAACGTGCCCCCCGCGACCTGTGTGTATGTCGTGCTGGACTGCCCCTGCTGAGACTTCAGGACAGACGATTGTGACTCTCATGACTGGCTCGAGAATGCCAATCATTCCCTGCTGGTAGGCTTCTTTGAGGGCTGATCTCACGGCTTTATTCGCGACGCTTACTAGATGCGAGCTTGGAGTCGAACTTGAGTTTATCGAGAGATCATATGTGACTGTAACTAGACACTGGTGCATTGGCGAATTTCGGCGGGGCCCCCTCGCAAGTGCTGCTATTACACCATTCGTAAGATGTTGCCTTACCTCCTCATCATTACCCACAGGAGCTTGCTTTGGAAATACAACCTGGATAATGTTTCCATCTCGCTCGAGATAAGTTCCCGACAACGTATCATGATGATCTTCTTGGAGAGGCTCAACTACTACGGAGCATGTAGCCCTACCTGATTTGCCCGCTACCACTCCCTCAAAGACGGCTTGATGGGGGGCGGTTGGAGCGGTTAAGCATTCTTTATAGTCAACGGAGATCTCACCCCAGTACGCCTCAGCCTTGTAATGATTCTCCAGACGATCACGGGCAACTTCTAGATGAAGTGTACCCATTCCGGAAAGCGTATACTGTTCTGTTTTCTCATCTTTAGACCACCGTAAGCTTGGGTCCTCCCTAGAGAGATTCTCTAGGGCTGCCTCTAGAGCCTTTGCACCGGTCGGATTATATGCATCGAGAACAATAAAGGCCACGGCGGGAGGTATTTCGGGCGGCCGTACTTGTATAGTAGCAAGTTCTGTGTGTGGCACCGCGTGTGAATTAAAAGCCAATAAAGTGTCTCCGGTCCTTGCAGCCTTTAAGCCCGTGATTGCACCTATTTGTCCCGAAGCTAAATGAGGTATTTCGACGGTCTTCCCTGCCGATATCTGCATCATATTGAGAGAACTCTCAAACTGCTGGAGATTGGCATTCCACATGCGGGTATTTTTCTTGAGAACTCCGTAGTAATCTCGTACAAATGTGAGCATTCCTCGACGAGGGTCGTGGACTACTTTAAAGACTGACGCCAATGCTTCCATGCGTGGCGGGGGCTTTTTGGAGGGTTTTGGCGCTTGGATGACCTTGCTGAGGGGTTGATACGTTCGACCTATCCGAACTTCGAGTTCGGGGCGGTCCGAGGGACTAGGTAAATAGTCTACGACCGCATCGAGCAGAGCAGCGACACCGATATTTTTTAAGCTAGATCCCGCAAAGACAGGTATTAGGGACCCGTCACCGCGGTTGACGACACGGCGAAGACTCTCTTTAATGGGCGCGTCAGGCAAGTCACTCCCGTGGGTGGTCCACAACTCCATTAGTTCGTCGTCTTGTTCGCAAAGCTGTTCAATCAGCCGTTCTCGTGCGCGCTCAATCTCCTCCTTGATTGTACCCTCAGGTATTTTTGTTGAGAGCTCTTCAGGCGTATCTCTGGTTCCCATCCAACTGACAACAGAACGACTGATTACATCTACCACGCCTCTAATAGTTTCATTGTGCCACCAGGGTATCTGACATACTAATGGCATGCCGTTGAGTTTCAGCCCGATATCCTGCACGGACTTCTTGAAGGAGGCGCCATCGCGATCGAGTTTATTTACAAAGACAATTCGGGGTACTTTAAACTCTTGAGCGGACGACCAGACTCTCTCCGTATGTGCCTCGACACCTTCGACGCCGTCAATGACGCATACGGCCCCATCGAGAATCGGTATGCAACGCTCCACCTCAAATCTAAAATCCACATGGCCAGGGGTATCAATTAAATTGATGATGTATTGTCGACCATCCGGCTTTATGTATTCTTTTAATGGCCAGTTGAAAGTAATAGCAGCGGATTGGATTGTTATTCCTCTCTGTCTTTCCATGGGCAAGAAATCGGTCACAGTATCTCCCTGATCAACGTCTAGGGCGAGAATCAGCCATAATATGTCAGGATGAATATACGCTTATCTTGGTTCTTATTTCTTCTTTCGGGGCACCGAGGCATAGCATATACGCGCTTAACAACTTACTTCCTGCACGTTTCAAGGCACCACAGTTATAGAGCATCTGCTCTGTGGTTGTTGTTTTCCCCTATATAGCGGTAAGTACTAACGCACGTAAGATAATAGCTGCATCTACGAGAAAACATACTGCATCGACGTGGGCAATGATACCTATATTTCGGAGATACTTAATACCAGCATCCTGGGGAGGAGCTGCATGGCCTGAGAGCCTCCTAACACTCCCAACACTCCCAACACTATAGCGTGTACTTCCATAGCGTCTTGAGTATGTTGACGAGGATACAACCAACTGAGAGCACCTCAGGGGAGCTCGGCACGTGAGTGCGAGTAAGCTCATACCCGCAGATTGGAAGATGAGAATAGCTGGTTCATTACTACCGGAAACCGGTGATGTATGGATTCAAATATTCACAAATTGGTCAACTTACGCGGCTCACTGCCGTTGTAGTTGGTTTTATTGCTTTTAGGGTTGAAGAGGGCTAAGAATATTTTGACCTTCGCTATCACTTATCATATAATTCTCGCTGCAAAAAGTCCTAACCTAGGCAACTGCGACTTCAGCATAGAGTGCGCAGACCAATAAAATACAGTGTACCATGTAACAGCTGATTACCTGAATGCACGGGCCAGTATCTTAAGTTTAGTGCGATGTTTTACGGTTAGGGTAGTAGCCAGGTACGAAGTTACATGTCTAGGTACCTCCATATGTACAAGGCAAGACGGCAAGATTCCCCACTGATGATGATTTCGGTTCTACTTGCAAAGGCAGCCTGTATTCAACTTCACCATTCTACCACTTTTAAGTTTTATGTCATTGCTTAACCCCAGCTGCTTTTGGTGATAGCTTCTACATTGAGGCTGTAGCTGAGACTTCTCACGTCCTGATCACCAAAATTTAACCAGTGTCAATTCAGTGAATTTTGTGGAATGCGACCCCTTATCGTAATCATCTAGGTTAAGACCTTTCCCAACTCTTTTGTTGGACCTATCAACTTCCACCAACATTTCCTCCGACAGCCACTCTTTTTCTTCTTCTCTTTTTTTTTTTTTTTCTTTTTCCACCACACAATGGATTATCGTTCTTCTATAGCCGACGATGAACATCCCGCAGGCGCTTCGCCTTGGGGATCATCGTCGCCCTCGGCCTCGCCGCGCCGTGACGAATCTGCATTCAGTTCGTTAGGCAACGAACCATCGCCGTCTTTACCATATCAATATTCAGCCCACGACTCGAGCAATGGGTTCGCGCACGATGATCCGGGTGTCAATGCGTTTAGACGGCCCGGAACAGCTAGCAGCACGGCCTCCACACCAACATACGATGCCTCAGAGCAAGCGGTACCTCCAGAAGGACAACAGGAACACCCCGCTGCTGGAGCTGACGCAGAGCAACAACCCCAACCGAGCACGCCGCCGAAACCACAACCACAAACAAGGCCTAGAGGCCCTCAATATAAGTTGCAAGCAAAGATCACGGGACTGGAACGGACAGGTCGCAAAGATCCCATCCTAAGATTCGACGTACACGTGAGTCTCGGCCTTCGCGGGAGGGTTTGCGTCTTATGATACTAATTTCTTCAGACAAATATACCCAAATTTCGAACCACCCAATTCCGCGATGTTCGCCGATTACATTCCGAGTTTGTTAAGCTCGCCGAACACCTCATTTCAGCCAACCCCGAAGCATTCGTCCCCGCTGTACCGCCTTCGGTTACTTCGGCAGGCGCCGGGACCGATGAGGACGAGACGAGAGTAAAAGCCCTGATGCAGAGATGGTTCAACTACGTATGCAGTAATGAGGTCCTCATGAGGGATGACGAAATGGTTTTATTTGTGGAAAGTGACTTTGGGTATAGTCCCATGGTCAAGAAGAAGCAGCCGGCAACAGGTGTGCGGAGGAAGCTACTGAAGCAATTCGCACCACCCCCTGATGATACGCCGGAGCTAGCAGAAGCACGACCGATAGTAAAGTTGTTCTACCTAGGCTCGATGGATGCAGGACACAAGGTTGATAAGCTCGTCAAGTCCCGTAGAGGTACGTTTATTATTTCTACGAGATTACCAGTATCTAACATAGCAATTTAGGGCTGGGATTAGCAGAGTCTGATTTCGGCGTCAAAATTGGCGCAATGCACATCCAGGAGCCGCATCAAGGACTGGCGAATGCATATCGGAAACTCGGCAAGATCATACAGACTGTGGGTGATTATCATGCAGCCCAGGCGACTGCCGAAGCTACGACCCTAAGCGACCCGTTCCAGTATCACTCGCAGGATGCTTTCATCGTCAAGGAAACATTGACGAATAGGCAACTGCTTATTCGTGAATTCCTGCAGGCTCAGGAGATCACAAGGGCCAAGCTCAACTCTGCCGATAGATTAAGAGCCAACTCTACCGTGCGACGTGAGAAGGTGGACGAGGCTATTACTGCTCTAGACGAAGCGAGGAGCGCCGAGATGGAGTTGGCGCAGAAGACGTCAAGGGTAACGAAGACGCTGGTAGATGAGCGCCGTAAGTGGTTCGCAAGAACCTCCGCAGACCTGCGTTTAAGCATCCGCGAATTCGTGACAAGAGAAATTGAGGCGGAGCGGCGCACCCTCGCGCTCCTGGAGAGCGTCCGCCCTGACATCAGAGCTATCGACGCCTCGGGCGGGTTAAGCAGACTAGGACGCGAGGCTCACCCCACGGTCCGCCGTGCCAGCCTCGCAGCAAGCCAGGGACCCAAGGGCGACGCCTGGAGCGGCGTGCCCCGGCGCACGGACAATAGGAGTATGTCGGGTAGCTTTATGTCCAACGTGGCCGAGGACGACGATGGCGAGAATACACAGCGCCCTGGCTCGAGGGCCCTCAGCGGAAGCACCGTCAACCCGAGTTTGACCGGTCTTGCAGAGGAGGATGACGAGGACCGCGTGGACGCAAGAAATGCTGCGAGTCGCTTAGCAGCAAGCACGTTCTAAACGAAACCAACATGCCGGGGAGGCAAGTTCACTACCAACAAGAGCCGGAAATTGCCCTTAGTCCCTTTTCTCCTCACACCAACGAAGAAAAAACTTTTTTGTCGTCGTATACCTAAGTAGTCATTGTATGTATGTACGTGTGGGATGTTTTCCCCCCATAAACCCCTGATCCCAAACTAGTTTTTCTGTTGGCGTTAAATGAAAAATCAGAAGCGTAGCATGCTTGCTTGCTCCCCCTTGACTGTGGACTCTTCCTCCCTCCTCGCCGTGATCCTGAAAATTACAGATCAGATATGTACTAGGCGAGGAGCAAGCAGAAAAAAAAAAACCCTTACGACGCCTGGTGTCACCCCGAAAGTGGGATCATCCCCCGAGCGCGACTGGTCGTAGAATAAGGAAGAGCTTGCTCGGCTACCGCTTCGGTGCGACGGTAGCTGCGGCGTCTAGCCGCACTACGGTAGTATGGGCCATGCAAGATACGGCGCACATAGTAACCTACGTACCTAACGTATGCCTCTTATTTTATGCGGCCGTCGCCCATGCACGTTCATCAAGTCATCTTGTCAGATCTCTGTGGATGACCGGTGTTTCCCATATAGTGCCGGTATCTGCAGCTTACGACCAATATGGGCTATGGGACTATGCGGTGGCGAAAAGATTTTCTCGCGATTGACCACCATCGATCAATGCTCGTGTAGGTCTAGTAACATCAATATAATCTATATGCCGGCACGGAGCATTATTGTCTTCGTATTCTTACTCTCGAGAATGTGAAATTCATGTATGGCGTCATCGGTAAACTACATATAGATGCAGTATATAGTATCGTCATACCCCCGCTGCTCTCGAGGGCTCGGATCAACGTCTTTTTGCTTTTATAACCGTGTAGGAGAGCTACACAAGCTAGGTATGCATGCATGCATGCATAGAAAATATGCTATGCAGACCAACTCTTGGGCTCTGAAGGTTTTAATCCAATATGTTTACTTCTATAATCTATATTCGTGGATATTTCTCCAACCCTAACTATTCACCTCCTCAGCCGAAAGTAGACAATACTACATAGGGTTGGCACCAAGAGTTATGACGAAGCTGAGTCGATCATGATTTCTATAGCCTGCCGGCAATCTCGATGCGTTGATCGTGGGGTCAAGTTGGGGTACGTCGTAAAATCGTTAAGAGAGAGATGGAGACATGGAAACACGACGGCAGCAACAAGTCCATATTCAAAACAAGCCTGAGCGGGCGCCATACTAAGTGGCAATGATGAATAGGTAGGTAGGTACCTATGCATAGCCATATGCCTCCGGCTATATCCATATCGAACAAAGTGCAGATATGCTTGGCACGTCTGCATACACTTACCAATGTTAGAAATGCTAAGAGATGAAATACAGGGTTATATGCAATGTCTGCCCAGATAGCTGGCGCATACATTAAGTATGTACACGTATATGCATAGCTATACCACTGGCGCTATGGTATCGTTTGCTTTTATCAGCTTTGTTACTACTTCATTAAGATGCCATCGGGACCATGGTGTTATAGCATTATCCCCGAGAGACCGGTATATTCACGATACACATGCTGCCCTTCGATCGATGATCTGGCTGATTCACTGCACATTCAAGCCTTTAGCCGGCCCGAAATTCGCTAGTTTCAGATGCTGTCAACTTTTGTTCGGGGTGAATGAACGCTTAGCAAGCATCATAGCGGGCATCCTCGCACCATTTCATAATACGACATAAATGTGGTACGAAACCGCTCAAAGAGATGTAAGCAGGATAAAAATAACTCCAGATATGTCAAGATAAGCACCGAAAGCTAGAGAACACTATTCTCAGGGATGTGTGTGGTAGTTTTGTAACCCGCTAATGCTGGGCAACCCACCATGGACCTCAACGTCGGTAGTTCAACATCATCGTATTTAAGTAGTCGATATGATCAAAATCGGGGAGTTAGTAGTACTAGCCCGGTCTTGCGGGTAAAATGTAACCTCTATATGGGACATCCAGGTTGTATAAGATGTATATCAATCTTTCAACAGAGAGAATAGTGATTTTTATTGACCTTTGCCGTTGCATTATCGTCGTATAGCTTGAAATGCTCCGGAGCAAGATAGACTATTATCAACGGGACCGGGGTAAGCCAACTTCACCACTTCACCATCAAAGAGCCATTTTGAGCACAAAGCTTAGCTGCGTGATGACCTATCACAACCTCTGCGAGATCGGTCGACGTGGCATACGGGCGTTTCACGGCGTCCTCTTTACTGAATGATGGTGTATGGAGAAGACATGCTTATAGTTCCAAGCCCATTAAGTCGTCTTACAACTTGACGTAGAGAAGCTTATTCAACCCTACCGCCGAAATTGCTCCCGAGAGCCCCGTTGCGTTGCATGTGCGCAGCCTCATGGTTCTTGGAGATACATTACGGAATAATAAGATAACTTGCAAAAATGCCCTAGCTTCTTCGGAAAACAGGGTAAAAAAGCAGCAAAAGACGGTGAATTGTTGGGCCTAGAACAATCTTAGAATATACTTTACCCACACGCTCATGATGGAAAAGCTGTAAGATAATCTCCAAATTTCTCCAATTCTGTCCAGCGGGACGGAACCCTCAAAATAGTCAATTGGGGCAAAGTGACCATTTCATCACCCATCTGTCGAAGATTGGCAAAATATGATAAGATACTGACTGCATAGTACTTACAGTATGTAGTAAAGGGAAAAGCATTCCGGCTTCCGAAGTGACTGTTGATAAAGCTCAATTGGCTGTATCGAGGCGCGCCCAGAATTCCATCAATGGACAGACAGATCTGCGCGAAACCGAGTCACAGTAACACGACATCGCCCCAGCAGTTGATCACTGCTTGGATGCAGGAATACCGGCCACGGCTCCGAATTAGTTTCGAATCGGTTGCGATATTGGAATTTCCTAGAGCTGACTCTTAATGGGATGTGAGGGGTTACTGCGTCTGCTTTCCATCGAGGGAATGCCGAAGCTAGCAATGCTTTTTTCCCCTTTGCATGCCGTAGTTCTGCAGGAAACTCTAATGAACATGTGAAAGATGATGTCGTGGTGCTTGTCGTACGAGAGAGTTGCAATGTGCGGCTTAGGTAGGGGGCATACTATACTCATGCCGTCTCAGGCACACAGCATAACACTGTAAATTTTGATAGGTAGAACCTAGACATCGGCCAATGTGTGTAAGCGCATCGTAGCCAAGCCGTGATGGTGCAATGGACAAAATCTAGCCCACATTGATATCTACAGGCGGGTCCAGTTCTCAGATGAGTCTCTTAGACGAATCGAGCTTCTAGTTTTGCCCTAAGTTAATTGATAGCATTGAAGATTTGCTACGCAAAATTACAGACAAGGGAGCCAGGGGATGCTTCTTTCGTTGCGCTCGTTTGTTGCCGTCCCTGCTGCCATGTGCGAGAATCTCGCTGCAGGCCCGGGGGTGGCGGCAAAATACATAGATCCTTGAAGAAGCATCGAAGCATCGCATAGACGAGCTCGCAACATGGCAGCATTCTCCTAGGCTAATAGTTCTGAACGGACCTAACCAAAAGAAAAATAAAAAAAATAGATGCCTAGGCTCTTAAAAGCCGATCTGCTAACTAGTAGAATGGATAATCTAAGTCCTATTGACGATGGCCACAATACGATGAGTAGTTGTTGGTTCTTAGGTGGTAGTGAAAGACGAGTTGGGAACGGACAAAATATCTAAGTGGTAATGATGATCCACCATGTTCCACCGAACAAGTCAAAAGCTATTGGATGGTAAGACGACATCTTTTAAACTTCTTCATGGTTCTTGGAACAACGCTCCTTCTCAGCTCCAGGATCATCAACCTCTACATGTAAAGTAGAAGGTACCTAGGTACGATAGGTACGTACATGTATCTAATTGGAGGCCGGTATAAAAGTGCCCTACGCCTATGTCATGTACCTACCTAGGTAATCAAGCGAGCGTAGCTTCTCTAATCCATCATCCAATCATCTAAATCTAAAATATGTGGTGGGAAAGAGGTATGCCTCTCAGCTTGCCTAGGTAGGTGTAATGCATACACAGAGTTTCAAGTATGTCCCAATTAGGAAATCTAAGCTCCGCTTTCAAATTCCATTTTCATTCCCTACTTCTTCTCTCAACCCTCAACCCTCATCACACTTCACTCTGATATGATGTAAGACACCTATTCTGGTCAATTGCATGGACCGAGGGACCGTTCCGTATGTTTGGAAATACTCCATCCCTTGTATGTGTCGGACTAGGTCAATATCCTAGAATTTCAGGGTCTTCCCCCAATCTTTTTAATCTAATTATCTCGTGAGTTTTTAATATCAGGACTACGGCGAAATACCTCCCGTCTCCTTTGACCAATTTCTCCAGAATCAGTCTAGCCTCACTTGGTGCAGTCTTGGTGGAGCTATAATCGATCCCGCTAGCCCTCTTCGAGGCTTGTCTAGGGAATCTTCAGTTCTTGATCCGAAGCCAGTACTGATCCAATCTCGAACTAATGCCGCGCTTAGGAGACACTTCCGAATTCGCCGCTTTGTGAGCCGCTTTTCTCTGCCTATAGTAGATACTAGATGGTATCTATACCTATACCTACTACACACCCACATGATAGAGAGAGAGAGAGAGATTACGGCATATCCAGTTTTTCACGGAGCCATATCTACTGTATATTACCATCTCAGTGGAGCATCTCAGCTACTTCTCTGCATACGTCAAGAAGAAGGAAGAGGTTGATGGTTGGTGCGGAGTGAAGTGCGACCATGTGCCGTAAATTGCGATTCCACACATACGTGATGCCACGTCCCAGCTTACCAGCCTTGCCTGCAAGTATAGTAGTTGGTATTGGATGTATAGGTACGGAATATGCAAGAAAGTATGTCTACGACTACACCACACCTATACGCGAGGCGCCATCAGGGATCTCGTTACCGAACTTGATATAGTCGCATCGTTGCTAGCTTCTTGCATATGATTTCCCGAGATTGTAGAGTTCGCTCTATGGTTTTTTTTCTTTTTCAGATAACTTGTTGGTGTTTGACTGGGTCTGCAAAAATCCACACAATGCTTTACATGCCCATGGACCCTTGTTTCTACTCTGACACTATGATCTACCTTAGCGACAATTGACATAAATGTACGCAATTAACTTGTTGTAATGTTTTCCTCATACCCCAATACATAAGGGGGTGGGGGTCTTCACGAACTCCTGAGGTCAGACTCGCTGACATCTTGCTCACGAATTCTTACCTCTTATATCTGGGTTTCCTTCACTAAGAGAATCAAGATACACTGGCTTGGCTTTATTCGGCTTCTTCAACTTTTTTATATTATCCCGCGAGCTGCTTGAGCTACCTACCATCTAAAACTCGAGCTACCCTGTTCAGTTACCCCCAATATTTGCTGCTCTCCTCCACGCTTCAGCCCCGTACTTCGTAGTCTAAATCGCCCAAGAAGCCACTAATTAATTCTTGACTTTATTTATATTCCACTTCATCCCACCCTATTAGCGGCTACTTAAGAATGGCGCCCTCCGCAATGACTGACACAGCTCCTATGCAGTTATCTGTTTACTCAAAACACTCAAATAAGGTCACTGCCTCCGTCTTGCACGGTCCTCGAGATTTGCGATTGGTAAGTTGTTCACATTGCCCAATACCATATCGCTACACTAGATAAGTTTCCTATATGAGTGCCACACTGGTAACTTAGTTCGGACAGATCATTAACAGGGCTTGATAGGAAGTCAGAAATATCGAGGCACCCGGCCTTGGCGAATTGCAGATTGCTATTAAATCTACTGGTATATGTGGCTCAGATGTCTCATATTATAAAAAGTTTGCCAATGGAGACTTGTGTGCTTGTGCTCCTCTATCTCTCGGACACGAATCATCGGGCACGGTCGTGGCTGTTGGACCCCAAGTCAGTGGGTTCACGGTTGGTGACCGTGTTGCTCTGGAGGTCGGCGTTCCTTGTGGCCAGTGTGGTATCTGCCGAAAGGGCAGGTATAATCTATGCAAAAAAATGCGATTTAGGAGTAGTGCCAAGAGTGTCCCTCACTTCCAGGGAACCCTTCAGGAGAGGATAAATCATCCGGCAATCTGGTGTCATAAGTACAAGCGAACCCCTATTTATTCATATTATGTGTTGTTGCTAACCGTCTTTATTAGACTACCAGATCATGTCTCCTTCGAGGCTGCTGCCCTACTTGAGCCCCTCTCAGTTGCAATCCATGCTGTAAATCGTGCTACTCCCACACCAGGCTCCACGGCTCTGGTCATTGGTGCTGGGACGGTTGGGCTTTTAACTGCTGCAATGGCACGTCAATCTGGCTGCACGTCGGTCACTATCACTGATGTAGATGCTGGTCGTGTTGACTACGCCTTAAAGAGGGGGTTTGCTACTCATGGATTTGTTGTTCCTAATCCGTCGAATACCTCATCCAACAGCTCTGTTTTCACAAATTCTGGAAGCTCCACCCCATTAGATCCGGGCACAATGACACCATCAAGTATATTTTCCAACACAATCCATGACCAGCTCGAAAACGCAAGAAGTCTTGCAGCTGAGATCCTCTCTCTAACGAAGCTACCGCCAAATCTACAAAACAACGACGAGGATGAAGGCGTTGACGTGACATTTGAGTGTACTGGGAAGGAAGCTTGTATGCGCACCAGCCTTTACGCTACCCGTCCGGGAGGTAAAGTTATCATGGTAGGCATGGGCACGCCGATCCAGACGCTTCCAATGTCCGTAGCACACTTAAGAGAAGTGGATATCTTGGGAATATTCCGATATGCGAATACATACGGAACTGGTGTAAGACTACTCTCTGCTCAGGGGCAAGGTGGAGCCGGCTTCACCCTACCGAGTCTCGACGACATGGTAACACATCGATTCAAAGGCCTCAGCGCCGCGAAACAAGCCTTCGAGCTTGCTGGTAGGACAGTGGATGATGATGGCAATCTCGTACTGAAAGTCGTCATCGAGGCTTAATCTTCCTTGTCTACTTGATCATCATGGATACCCTCTCCTATCTTCCTACCTTTTAAAACACGAACGAAAATAATAAGCAACAAGCAATAACATAGAGAGTATCAACGAATCCGAAAAAAAAACACGCATTTAGAAACTTGGGCAGCATTGTACTGATGATTCGGGAAGCACATCTTTTATGAACGGCTTAATGGCCTGGTAATGAAAAGTACTGCAACAACAATGTTCGGACTGAGAAGCATATCTGACATCAGTTCACCGGCGGCGCCGAGATATCTCCTTATTTGTCTATCCCTTTTACCCTATCATTTCATCGTATTACATTGCTCTATCACAACTAGGCATAGCTTGTGTAGATTGGTGCCATTGAGGCTGGGCTGGTGTAATGCGAACGGAAGATTCGCAGCATTCGCATTGGGTGCAGATATCCTGTCGTTTATATCCCGGGGATGCCGATTTTGTGACTCGGCTGGCTAATCCCTATTTTAATTTTCATCTATTTATGCCTGGGGAAGTCTACCATGACAGGAGGGTAACGCCATGATGACTAGTAGAAGCAAAGCAATCATTGTCACGTAGTCTTAATGAGCACCAGCATTTCATAAACCAATCCATTAATCATTTGTCTCGTCCCTTTTTTGCGGTCCATAGACGAACCCAATTTAATAGGCCTCTTTACTAGCTCAGAGTCCTATTGATATCATAATCCTTCCGTAACTCGACACACAACTTGCTTAGCCTAGCCTCTAAAACGCCTTGCGGATGCAAAGAATAATGTTGCGAAGTGTTTCCCCGTCTTGACTCTACGTCTCTCCGCCTTAGCCACTACACCACACCGACTTACTAAATCGCAAGATCTCCTGGGTTAGAGTGAGCAAATAGGGGAGATGAGCTTTCTATCACTCGCTTGTTATGTGCCTTTGCAGCTTCTACGATCCCGTGCTTCTTGCCGATATCCCGAGCTTGTGTGACGCTCTGAAGGACCTCGTTTAGAAGCTCCATTAGGTGGACATCGTTGGCTTCGCTCAGCATTTCTTCCTCGTAAGCATTTGTGCTTGAAGGTACTAGTAGCGATAATCTGTTTACGAGTGCCTGGATTGATCGAAGAATCGTGTGTGATGGAATTGTCTGCTGGGCTTCAGAGAGATTTGTGGCGTTGTTCGGAGATAGGTAGGATGGAGGTAGTCGCTCAAGATACGTCGTTAGAAGGTTAACGCGGGATTGCAACATCTTGATAGCATTTGCCTTGGCCGTGAGCGCCGCAATCAGTTCCTCATCTTCGCTTGTCAATATGTGATCTTCATCCTTATCCTGAGCCTCTACGGCTTTCTGCTTGCCCTTGAGGTCTGACTCTGGTCTCTTCTGTTGTCTGGGCTCTACTACTGTGGCGTTTCCGGCGCCCCGCGCGACAAAATCCATACTAATCATTTCCGCCTCGCCAGTCTCCACAGAATAAGGTAGCTCCCTGAACTTCAGCTTTAGAGGAGGGTCCCCATCTCGCATCTCCTTGTCTTCGCCCTGGTCCGCCTTCGGTTCATCGACTTCCAAGTTGGACTCGTAGATCGTTAGGGGAAGTTTGCTTCCTGCTGCCTGTTGAACAGCCTCTTCAGGGTGGAATCCGAGTAGTAGAGATGATTCATTGTGCTCCGATAGGATCCAGTTGTGAATGGGAAGTATGGATGGGGTCGGCCCGCTCCTAGGTAAGACAGTATACCAGCCAACAAGATCGAGTTGGGGAGATTTGTGTATTTGTTTCACTATATTATTCACAGTCAGCAGCCACAAACTTGCGATGAATGGATAGAATAACTCACTCTGCTCTAATCGCTGTGCAAACCAGACAGGCTCAAGGACGATATCGCCATCCTTAGCAACAGTGGCACACTCAAAGGCATGCTCAATAGTTACTTCCCTTCCATTTTGTTGTCCTATAAGAGCACCAACTACGGGCCCTTGTTGCGCTCTTAGGGTGTGTCGTGTGATGTAATCTGAGATTGTGAGAAGAACGAGGGGATGAAGGACAGCTTGAAGTCCAGAGTCCGAAGATTTCTGTGACGAGAGCAGGGGATTTGGATCGGCCAAACCCATCTTGTTTGGTTGATGCTTAACCTAGGCAAGTGGGAAAGAAAACAAGAAAGAAATCTGTGAAATGTTTTTTGGGGTAGATTGATTGTTGCAAGTTATCGTAAGGCTGCAGCTGTATCTTCTACCTTAAAGCAGCTCACCAAGCACCTGCTTCCAGTGGGCTGCCCCGCGTTGGCGGTGCGCTGTGGCTTTGCGTCACTTCAACGGAAGGCCTTATCGAAGGCGGGTACGTACCAAAGACCGGGTACGTTATGTGCCTACCTAACAACAGAATGTCAGATTATGGTATTCAATACTGTACCTTGTAAAATTTCCGTATTTCTTATTAAATCCTTAAACCTTTTTTGAATCCAAAATTTAGTAGAGCAAAATTAAATATAACTAGCTATTTGAAAATGTCATATTGGCTTTGTTTTGTTTAAGAAATGAGTTTATGAAAGAATAAGTATGTTAACTCACTCGGTCTAAAATTAGCCGCCCTAGGATGTACCTAGGTACCTTCTTAGAAGATGTAGGTACATGGTACCACAGTGGGAAGAGCCCGGATCCCAAACTTATCCAATTCATTGTTTCAACGTTCTTTGGTATAACAACATCTTCAACTTCCCACGATATTCCATAGTTGTAAAAATATTCATCCAGTCGAGTGAACAACATCCATTCTAAAGCGCATTCTAGTCAATTGCACCCATTCCACTCAATTTTAAGTCACTACCTGTGTAATGAAGAGTAAATTTAGCATTTGGCGAGTATATTCCCTAACTACTCTGCACGTCCTTCGATTATACTCCCATTTGTTATTGACTTCTTTTTCAGACAGGTTAAGTGAAATCTTGTGCAAGTGCACGAGGGCTTACCTTATCTTTCCTCTTAGTTGTCGGCGACTAAGTAGAAATTCGATCTGCCTCTTCCCATTGCTCCTCTCCTATTTGTCTTTTGAAAGAGACAAATTGATGTTCCGAGAGGTCCAATGTCTCTTTCGTCTTTGACTCTGATAGCTTCTCTATGTCTTGATAAATTTCATCTATTTACCCCCCAATCGAATCTGCTCCGTACAAATACTTAGATGACCAGCATAGTTACTCTCATCTCGGTAATTCAGGTTTCCAGAACTACCTAAGCGATTCCCTCATTTCATCGATTAGTCCTCGATCTACAAGTAAGCATTGCTCCTAGCAATACACACGAGTCTTCAGCACTAAGATTGAGGAACCACACAGCACTCGATCATGCTGGGTACTCTTGGCGAATGCCGTTCACAATCTTCTGCCCCACGATCAGTTATACCTGCCAAGAGGTCGGATGACGAGGTTCAATTTATATCATCGAAGCCCGTTAAAAGGCGAAAGCCAAGTGACCAAGCCCCAAAACCTACGGTTCAGCAACAAAATATATCGACGACGCCAAACACCCCTGTGCCACCTGTATCTAGTCAATCGCTCGAGTTTAAAGACTCTGATAGACGAATCAGCACTGGCATGGTTGGTCTTCCTTCCGATTTCAATACCATGGAACTCACCTCTATGCTGAGGGGTGTATCTCTTCCTGTATTGGAAAGATTCGTCCTTAACCAACCACCTCGTGGACCGAGGCCTCCAAGCTCACCAGAGCTCTCACCCAAACAGCTACCGCAATCAATCATACCGGCTGTGTCAAATACCAATGCTGGTAAGAATGGTCCTAGACGGGTTAGCCCACATATAGTACCCGTGGAATATTTGGTAACGGGCGAAAATGTAGCTAGGTCGGGAACGAACCTTATAAAACCGCTGAATCCCGCCTCGGCGGCTGATCAGCCACACATTATCGGCACGTCAGTTGCCCATACAGACTCATCGCCTCCCGCGTCAGATAAGTCGTCCAAAGAAGTTGATCCGGGGGGATTAGCAAAGTCAACGCTCTTGGTACCGAATGCTGAGGCATCATTTAACACTACATTTATACCAGTTGGCTCCCCTTCATCGAATAATGCCGCACATAATACCATTCAGCCAGATGCTATAAAACGACCGTGCCAGATTTGCGCTAGGATGCGGCATCACGCAGATTTTGTGAAATCCCAAGGATTTTCTGCACTCCCTCATAACGTACCGCACCACTTGTTTCCACAAGTCGCTTGCCACCAACCGTTTAGTCAACATGTCAATCCTCATATGATAGCTATGGGTCAAAACGGCATACACTCCCTCAGCCCAGGCTTCGCGCCACTTATGATGTCTCTTAGCGGTAACAACTATGCTACCCTCCCAGCTCATACGATTAGCCCGTCACGGATGAGGGATCAAGTCGATGAGAAGAAATCTGTACTAAGCCACACGACCATGAGCAGTCAAATTCAACCTCCGCCAACACAAGCAGCTAGTAACTTTCAACCCTCTGCGGCTTCTAACCCTACGAAACCGCCAGCGTCTCTTATCCAGCCGACTTATCGCAAGCCCTCCCCAAATCTAATTGTAGATGTTGCAGAAACTTGTCAGGAAAGGTTTCCTTTTGAGGATGTTGCAAAGAGGCATAACGTATCCGTAGAGAAGGTGTTTGACGTATTCGCAGCAATCATTCAGGTCCCACTCTTACGATGCCCAACTGATAGGCGAAGAGCAGGGAAACTTGCCACCACGCGTGTCAAAGAGTACACGAAAGCTAAGAAGGCGATCCAAGAGGCCAATAGTCAGAATGGTCCCGACTCTGCAGACAAAGCAGTCGTGAAGCCCTTAGATATTGCAAACCGTCTAGGCCAGGTAAATCTCCCAGGTGGTTTCAGCCCAAGAAAATCGTGAGGTACTGGGAGAACGGGACGTGTCACGTTTATGAGGTCAAATACAGTGCAACAATATGAGGAATTAATCTATTAGCAGGTATCTAAGATACCTACCTAATGTAGGTAGGTATTCTATCTATCCGATCATGGGCGCGCGATACCTTATTTATTTACAAAGGCGAACTCACCTTACACGCATCTATCAGCTTCTTCTAGCCATATGTCTTTTTCTTCCTCTTCCTCCTCCTTCTCCTCATCGTCTTCGGCTGCTGGCATAACAGGCTGAGTACGCGAGTCATTTCTAGCAGGGCGTACAGTCTCGTCACTATCTCTACTGTCTCTAGAGTTGTAAGACTCCTTGCCAACAGAGCCAACTTGACTAAGCTTATTGATATACTTCTTTGATCGTCGGAGGCGAGGTTGCATTGATGAAGACGGGGCTTGCTGCTGATCTTCCCCTTCATCAGATGTTGCCACTACATCCCAACGAGGACCAGTGTATTTCTTGTTAGTTTGTAGACGTGGCATTCGGGCAGCCATAACCTTAGATGCCTGCAACTGCTCCCATTCCCGTTCCCGTTGGAGCTCTGCTTGTGCCTCGAAATACTTGCGGTCGAGGGAGCCTTTCTCCGTACTCAATCGTGGCGGTCCTAAGACAAGGCGCTGTTCTTCCTGCGTCTGCTCCGGAACAATTTTTCTTGCATATTTGTTCTTTGGCACAGAATACGGCTGCTCCTCTTCCCAGACGCATTTGCCGTCAATCCACCTAGAAGTGCCTCGGGGCGTGATAGCGTCGGGTCCGCCACCGGGAAACTGAACGTCGACAGCAGAGGAACACAAGTACCGTGCCTCGCCCATTGCCCTGTTCGCCTTGCGCTGCAAGACCTCTATGCGGTCCAATAGCTTTTCTACCTTCTCGACGTGCCCCGCGTGTTGGTACTTGTATACCTGGTTCAGGAGCTCCGCGTGTCGGTCCCGATGCTCACGATGTACTAGGTTTTGGTTGTAGATAGGGTCACACTCGGCGCAACAGTCGGCAAGCTTTGTGGGAGGAGCAACTAGGGTAGGCTCCGGGCATGGCTTCAGATGGCCCTGTGTACAGCGCTTGACATAGGTCGTTAGGTGATGCCCGCAGTCCAAGTAGGTCCTCTCGCCGGAACACATGGTGTATTATTGTCTTTTTCGACTTTTTAAGGGCGGAATATGAGAAATTGACCTTTCATTAAGAATACTTTTTGTGGGGGAAGTCTGCTTTCGCACAGTGATATATACAAATGTGATGTTTATATTTATTTATGCGTAGAAACCTCTCGACTGTCGCGCCTGCGCGTTAAATAGGAATGATAAGGGATTAAGAATCTTGAAGCGTCGAGAGAAATAAAGGGGGAAGTTCTTTTTGCTTCTTGCTTCCTGGTTCTATAGCATCGTTTGAATTGACGTCTTTCTCCATATCAACAAGCGCATTGTGAGTAGTAGCTTTTAAGATGGTATGGACAAAGGGTTAGTCCTTATTGTTAAACAGCTACACGGGTGATCATTGAATACAAATCGTATTGTGAGTACTAGTATCGAGTACCTCCTACCTTGTAGAATATCCATTGTTAGTTGTGTGATGCCAACTCATATGGACATGGCTAAGAAACATAGGCACTTAAAAAGCAGTATAGGTTTTTGTATCCGAGCACAGCACTCAATAATGTAAATGCAATTCAATCTGAGCCCTTCGCGATCTGAAGATATTGTCTAGTTGTAGTATTAAAATAAGCTGTCTACGTCTTTGTCATTAGCAGTATTCCTAATGTGCATACGGTATATCAGAGGTTACTGTAGAAACATTAAAGTCGCTTGTACGAAAAGTCGCCTAATGGTAAACATTATCTCCATCAAATGAAGAATATTCACACATCTTATCGACTATCTTGATTCTTTCCGGAGCCATAGGTATAGCGCTTTAGAAATGGGTTCAGCGGGGGCGTAGCATAGATGTTGTCCGGGTTTGGGGAAATGCCGTACAGTCCTACGCGCAGAACCCATAGTAGGACAACCACCAGGAAATTATTAAATAAAAATCCCCCTTCAAGGACGTCATATCGAATATCATCGCACGTCGGTATAGTGCCTTTTTAAGCCGGCAGAACATAAATCATATAAGCTAGGAATCCTGGTGGACGATCATGGACGTTGTTTTAAGGACACGGGGTTAAAATCATACCAAATGAGGAGACAAATGCGATAGGGTGGCTTGCATTTTTAAGCGAACGGAGTGTTAATTCATCGGTCAGCACTTGAACTACATACAAATAGTGATCTCGATACGCGAATGGGAACTACAGATCTAGGTAATACGGTACGACGGCACGGCGAACCCGCTGAACAGCCCGGCCTAACGGAACGCCAAGAGGGCGGGATATCGAAAATTTCTAGCTGAGAGCCTACTTATAGAAATGTGGCATTTACGTAGTAAAGGTCTAATAGATCTAGAAGTATGACGTGGCTGGGGGATAAACGAGATGAAGCGAGGGTAGGTAGGTAGTACCTCGCCGGCAAATTCATTCACTATCTTCTGACTAACTACAGTCTACAGAGCGCTAGAAACCCGGCCTCGGCATCAGGTCTCGTACCAGCAGGCTACGTCTAGACGGAACGCCTAGCTTGGCGTCTTATATAAAACCCGGTTATAAGGTAACTTCTACTGAGTGACGTGTCCAAGACCTTGAACCACAATCGGAACTCGTGATACTACTCCTACGGCTAGGACTCACGAAACACTATACACCAAACAAGCTACAATGCCTCTTACGGTACTGAAGCCGGCGGCCCGGGAAAGTACTTGTTAATCTGGGGAACCAGTGATCTCTTCGTCGTTATTCATATGAACGCCTCGGCAGGGAATCGTGACCCCCACATAGACGATAGAACATGACGCGCCTTGTAGGGTGAATGGTAGCCGCCACCCGGTTTTGTAATTATTCCATATTTGTTCCATGAGTATTCTTGTCCCGGTTGCGAACCTGACAAGGGCCCATACGCCTAGGCTGGTTCCGAAACTGGGTCCAATGTCCTAAATAAGGTGGTCGTGCCGTTCTATATGCCAGTATGTGCCTCGCCAGCGGCGATACCGACTGTATGCAAAGAGCTATTGGCACGTCTTCGATTCCCTATGCGAGCTATAAAGAGCGTATCCACAGATTGGCGAATATGCCAAGGCTCGCCAGGATGGAAATTCCTAGGCCAGCCAGCTACCTAACCTATGTAGCTCCAGCAATGGGCTTTGTACAGTGACTTCCACGACGATCAAGGAACATCTTAATGAACTAGCAGCTTCTGGTGAGGGTAGGGCAGATCGTTCCAACGACAGGCTAGGGTATCAGGTGGCAAGATTCCCAGGATGAAAAGACGGCTCGCGGATGCGAGTGATTGCATTAGGTTACTTAGTTTCCTGCAGGATAAGTTGGGAAATATTTAACGTGCAGCGAAAACGGAAGACGAAAAAGGAAGAAGTTTAGTAGAGTCAATGGCAGTTTTCCAAGATTTTGATGATTTTGATGATTTTGATAATTCGAAGTTGAGATATTGGAAACGAGTGACGGAATCTGGGGCTTTTGAGGCTTGGCGGATGTGGCGTCAGCTACAAGAACCTTGAAACCCCTGTCAATGTCAGACGGTTAACGGCTGACGGCGTCATCTCCACCCGGGGCCCCGGACTTCCACTCCCAATCTTACTAATTTGGCGGATTCGAGATGGGACCAAGATAGCATACCCCTGTAAAATCTTATCGGTCCACGGCTACCTCAGCCTCAAACTCAAATTTTCGCAGCCTCGCATGACGTGACGTCTTTAAAGTTAATAACTAAGCTTATCCATAACATAGATTAGTACAGCGCATATATGGGAGGAAGTAACCGGTTAGCATATCACTGATCAACATCAAAATATCTAAAACGATAAGATAAAACAGCGTAGATACACCGCGATACCAATTGATACTACACCGCCTAAGATGGCGCACATGACCAATCCCCTCGCGACCGTCGACCAACTATACCAACGGACATCCTTCAGCGCGCTGCCCTCAGACCTCCAAGACGCCATCTTCTTCACGACGCAATGTCTCACCCAAGCCGCCGGCATCCTTCTCCGAATCCCACAGTCCGTCACCGCACAAGCCAACGTCGTCCTCGCGCGCTACTGGCTCGTCGAATCGCCCTTATCCCACGAATTCAGCGACGTCTCCGCCGCCGCGCTCTTCCTCGTCGCTAAGCTGAGCTCGCACCCGTGTCCGCCGCGCGACGTGTGCAATGTATACGCGTATCTACTCTCGCCTAGCTCTGCGCTGTTCGGGGGCGGCAATGCTGGGGGAGGAGGGGGGAGTATCGAGGACAAGGATAAGGACCCGTCGTCGTACTACCTTTCCGAAAGCGCGTACGCCTCGCTGCGCGCGCGTATCCTCGCGCTCGAGGCCCGGATATTGTACTCCCTGTCCTTCGACACGCATGTTGCCCTCCCACACCCTCTGGCTATCACATATCTCCAAGCACTGGACTTTCTGAACCTCCCCCGGGCCGATATATCACGGCGCGCTATCGCGTACTTGAATACGGCGCTTCTCTCCCCGCAGCTGCTGTACCTGACGCACCAACCGCACGCGCTTGCTGTCGCGGCGATATACGCGGCGGCGCGGGACGCGGGGGCCAAGATGCCGGCTTGTGCGTGGTGGGAGGTGTTTGATGTGGATCGGGAGGAGTTGGGGTTTTTGGTTGTAGGGATGAGGAGTCTGGAGGGGTGGGTGAGGAAAGAGAGGGGCGGAGACGGGGACGGGGTGTTGAGTAGGGGGGTGCTTACGAGGGCTTATGTGGAGGGGGAGATGAGGAAGAGGGGGCTGAGGATTGGGAATGGGAGTGCTGGGGTTGGGGCAGAGACTACGGGGGATGAGATGGAAGACGAGGAGACGGCGCTGATGAGGCAGATGGATGAGAAAGCGGCGCAGCTGGAAGCATGAAGGCGGCTCTAGCTCAATATTTATGTGAGCTTAAGGTTCGGTGTGCGCTAGTTGACGCCAACAGCTTCTGTTACCCGCATTTAATAGTCATAAAACAACTATTATACCAATTTCATAATAGAGGCTTTACCCAACTAGGTTTACGACGTTGTCAGATGGCCAGAATCGTGTGTTTAAGGCACCCTTAACAGCCGTAAGAGTGGGAAATAAGAATGCATTTGAGTAGACTCCTAAGACTTTTTTTTTCTTTTTTGTCAAGTTTTACGTAACTAATCGTGACATCTCGCAGCAAAAGTCCAAAATCAACTTCCCTCGTACATACAGAATAGCTGGCGTGTTTGACTGGGGCCTGGTTGACGATGTTTGTAATATTGACCACTCGATCGTAACCGCAACGACGCAACACGGGATAGTATATAGGTTCCAGAAGCACGAATATTGAAGAAATCATTATTCAGATGTTCGATGAACTGTTGGCTTGTATTATCCCTTGGTTGCTATTCTGATTAAAGAACTAGAAAAAAACGCAGAACGGAATATGTCTTGTCCGTGGGTATCCCATTCTTCGCGCGATTAAAGAAATGCCTCGACATGGAGGGCTTGTCAAAAGTTGATTGGGGAATAAACCATAAATTGAAATGCGAGTGTTGCGAACTGGATTCGAAGTTGTGTTAGACTTGCAAAGACTCATTGAAAGAAGAGCTCTTGAAGAGATATGAGTTGTAGGTAGAGGTTGAGAGTTTGGGGGAAATATAGCATTATCCTTGGCCTGTTGAGTGATGCTGAAATATACTCCCAAGTTCACATCACGTAGAAACCAACAGCATAGTATATTCCAACGTCTGTATTGGATTGATAGGCTCAAGCCAATCCCGAAATCCAATAGCATCCGTCACGCCTCCAACCATATCGCCAAAATGTACAAGGGCAGTCTCTTCAATCATCCTCGTTTCCAGACTATTTGGAAGACTCTAGTAGCTTTTGGACCTGTTGTATAATCTTGATAGAGAACTTCTGTCGGTGAATCTCGTAATTGGTAAGCGCCAGCTTAAGCAACGCCTTCTCCGATTTCATTCTTTCTTCGCCCGTGGCAGTGATCTCGTCAAGTCTGTCGGAAAGCTTGATCTGCACATCCAATTTCTTGCAGCCGAGGCGGACGGGGGACCAGTTGACCACGTCCATGGTCTCTCGAAGCAGATCCGCGGACTTCTTGTCCTTGAGAACACTGCAGACAATGATGCACTGCTCGAAGACCTCCGCGACGTGGTGCGATTCTAGCACAGGGTACTTCGAGTAGACTCGATGACAGTTGCGATAGAGATTTGCGAGCGTCGTGCCTGTAGCTTTGATATCCATCGCTTGCGGCGGTACCATGAAGAGGTTGTGAGTATAGTTCTCCTCGAAGTAGTCCATAGATCGGATGTGATCAAAGATCTCTGCGAAGTCCATATTTGGACACCATTTTTGTAGCCACTTCGCTGTCACATCCTCGGTCACTTGCAATGCGGATTTGGCCGCTATCTTGAGCGATGAGGGGCTGATTCCTTCGAATTTCATTGAAGGGTTGTCCATTAGGACTTCTTCCAAGCCTCGAAAGCCGCGAGAGTCGCGAGAGACGGCAGGTATGCTCTCCTCCACCTGTTTCTCCATTTGTCAGTTGGAAGAATATCTTTATGAGTTTACCAAAAGATGAAAATACTATAGTTAGAATGATACAACTAATAGAGTATGCCGCATATTCCTGGGTTGTTGTTTTTTGGGGGGGGGGGGGGGTTTCTAACTTACAGTACGGTTTAGAAATCGAGGATCACAAGGACCAGAAAGACCGAAACTTTGCTTCTTGCCAGCCTGAGCCGGAAGGGCAGCTAGCTGCGAGGTAAGCACGCCGGGTCGCTTCCTGGAGAGGAATTTAGCAGCGCAGTTATCGAAGCGTAGCATGTTAAGCGAGGTAGCGTAACTCTTCCATCGATCTCTTACGAGCTTCCTCTTTCTTCTCTCGCGTCGTTTCTTGGTCGCGCTTTTGCCCATTTTGAATAGCTTGATAGTGGACTAAAAGAAAGGAAGAAAGGCACGGAGGGAAGAGTGAAGGTGTAGGTTGATGAGAAGAAGTTTGAAGGAAAGAAACAATGTGCAGGAAATACTTTTTAGTTTCACACCTCCTGGTCAACCCGACGATGGGCACGTTTGTATTCGTCCTGGAAACCAGTACTACACGTAAACGATCCGGTTACCGTTCATGTACGCCTTCCCAAATCCTGGAAAAGAGGAAATCACAGGTCTAGTAGATGTATTTGAGGAAGCTACCTCTATTATATTATTGTGTGCAGGGAAAGACTATCTGGTTACAACTCAGATAAATGTACAGTCTTACTTCTTATGTTGATATAATAAATAATATTATATCTCCTAGGTTGAAGTTTATTAACCACCAATTCTAATATGGACTCATTTTCTAATTTTCCTACCTGGGTACATGACAACGGGGGAGAAAAATGAGGCTACTCCGACTTACCTATACACCCCTATTTTACTAATAATCATAACAATTACCTATCTCATTGCACTTCCCCTGAGCTGGTTAGAGATTTAGCATTGTACGAGCCATTCCTCTGTTTATCAGTTGCAGATATGAGTATGTAAAGTTCCAGTTGCGAGTTGCTATGGTTGTTTTCTTAGATCTTAGATACCTAGGTATAGCCCATCGTACGCCTTTTAGCAGGATATACTATGATGAGAACTATAGGCTCCAAATAACCCCTCGACAACTTGACTACGAACCTACCAACATAATGTTATAAAAGGGGACTAAGAATTCCTGCGACGAGAGTTTAGTTTAAAGTACATAAGAAACACCTCGATCACCATCACCATTATCACACTTGAAGGAAAATCAAGTTCAGATGACTGCGAGTTCTTCTATTCCAAGACTTTCAAGGTATCAATCAAGAGAGCTAAAAAACCCCGTACCCAATCCGATCCAATCCGACCCTTGCGCCACGCTTGTATCCCCGTACAGCATTGAAGTTGCCTTATATCCTATATAAGCCCGGTAGTCTATACACCCCTATCTCAACAGACTTCCTACGTCTTGCAGTCGTATATTATCCGTAGCGAGAGTATTTCCTCGTCTATCTATCCTACCCCAACCGGCCCCCCAACCGGGCAATACCCCCGCGTTTGTTACATTCGTTTCACCGGCCGCGGCGAAGCCTGCTGTTGAGCTTGAGCTAGCGGCACAGTCGACCGCCGTAGCGCTATCCGATCTACTATTGCGATTCCAAAACTTCCATCCCTTTTTGGGTGGTGGGGTCTGGACTACTAACTCGGGCGTCGTCATGATGCCTACCCGACCGCTTGGCGTCATTCGTGGGTAAAAGAAGCCAGCTGGTTGGCCACCAGAAAATGGGTTCCACCATCGAGCCTTAGACCTTCGTTCTATAATACTGCCGTTACGACCGGAATTATACGATGTAGGAGGCTCGCCTGTCAGCTCTTCGAGGGTATAACCCTTTGTTTCGGGGATCAGCAGCGACGAGAATGTCCCACAGAGCATAAATAATGCGAATATCTGCATTAGCCGGTCAAGCCAGGGTGTACACGCTCGTCCCGAGCAGGAGCTCGGCGCCCCTTTCGTTAGGAGCGGCAAGGAGATAACCTGTGCTATTATAGCGCCGACTTTTCCCATGGCTGCTGAAAGTCCGTGCCCGGAGGAGCGGTATCGTGTCGGGAAGCACTCGCCGGGGACAATGAAGGTGGTGGTATTTGGACCGAAATTAAAGAAATAATTTGCAATGACGTATAGGGCCAATAACGCGCCCTTGCTAAGACTATTGTAAAGAAATCCCAGCACGCAAAATGTAATGGTAAGGATAATGAATCCGATTATTTGCAGTGGCTTGCGACCGATGCTATCGACCGTCAGTATGGCCGTCCAATATCCGGGCAGGGAGCCTGCGACGACTAGAATTATCGTGCCGACAGCGCTGTTGAATAATTTTGTGTAAAGCGAATCCCCGTCAGAATAGCCGATCGCTTGCAATATTATTTGGTTATTTAACCCTAAACCATAGAAAGCTAGGTCCTATACTTCAAGGTTAGACAGATTCGGTCAATGTAGTCAAGGGGTACGCACTAGGAAGAACCAGGAAAGTGTTGTTCCTAGCAACACTTTTGCGTTTTTCCATTCCGTGAAATAGACGTATAGGTCATGCCAAGACGCCGAAGGGATATTGAGCGCTGGGGCAGCGACTTTCTTCATCCTCGCTTGCTTGACTTCATCTACCTCCCCTTCCGATTGGCTCGACATATACGCTTTGATATCAGCAGCTGCTTTCTCAACATCTTTGGCTACCTCGAAGGTGTATCTCGGGGTTTCGGGAATGGTAATGCGATAATAGAGAGCAAAACAAGCCGGAACAGCCCCAACTCCTACGATAATGCGCCAGCATCGATCGGCGGCCGTCTGGCACGCATAATCGCATTGGTCGACGCTCGGCGCGTTTCCGAAGGCGCTCTTGAAAGATACGGTAACGATGAGGGCCACGACGGCGGCTAGTAATTGGCCCATCCCTTGCATTGAGAATACGGCCGCCATCATAGCCCCGCGCCATCTGGTTGGCGCAAATTCCGATGTAATGACTGCGCTCAAAGGATAGTCACCACCTATACCGATTCTAGCTATGGCATTAGAACAAATTCTTGTGTATAAATATTTGTTGCCTTACCCCATCATAACCCTCCAAAACGTCATTAATCCGGTGAAGCTGATAGCTTGAGAAGCGGCAACTACGTAGGCGTTAACTCTCTACAGTTCCGTGTATTTGTGATGCTAGACGGAATGCAATAGGTACGTGGATTATAAAGGTTTGGCTGTAGACAGTAGTGACTTCGAGCTGTTCAAAAGACGGGGTTCTGTGAGGGTACTCTATACTCACCCAGACAACAGGAGAGCGTCGAGAAGACGATAATGCCCAGTTCAACTCCATACATCCGCCTCCTTCCAAACTTATCTGCCAACCAACCAAATAAGACTTGACCCACGATAATACCCGCGCTCGTTGATGCCTTCAGCGTCTGACTGACTGGAGTTGGTAGGTAGCCAAAATTCCCTCCATACCCATTCTTGGCATTTTCCGGTGCTCCGTGCCAGAACACGACGCCAAGCAGCATCGTTACGAGATTGATCGCGAAAATGTCGTAAGAATCAAGGAAGAAACCTATACCGGCGACTAACACAGCTCTCACATGGTACATTCCAAATGGTACTTTGTCGATCTCGGATAACGCGAGTCGTCGCCTCAAGTTCGGATCTTGGATATGACTAAAGTCGTTGAAGAAATTATGAAAAGCCCGGTTGCCGCCATACGTCCGGTCATACGTAGCCGGCGTCATGGGCTCCGGCGAAGCCATCGTCGAGATCTCGGTGAGCTTCTCGCCTTATCTTAGGTGTTTCGTGATATCGGCTGCGGAAGCAAACAAATGCATAATTACCCAACAGGAGGCACGAGCGTTAGATGCGGGCTGGTTACGATGCGCTCATGGCGCTGTTTGCTAGGTGATTCCACAGCCCGCTTGGTAGTATTACAATGCGGCTATGCGGAACTGAACGTCTTACGACCCGTCGATCGTGTGGAACTGACTTTGACGTCGAGGAGATACGGATGTGACAGATATCGTGTACGCGGGGGATAAAGTAGGAAATAGTCACCAAAAGGAAAAGTAGGTAGCTAGATAAAACAAGAAAGCTGCGCAAGGCCTTGGGGAAATCTAAGACAGAGCCTCGATGTGCGCCGGGGTAGGGAGGGGTGTGATCTGACGCACTCCGAGGATCGTTACGGTAATCAAAACCTTTTTTCTGTGTCTGACAGGGACCCATCGACCCAATCGTGCGGGCGGACGGATTTCTCGGGAGATTCCTGAAGTAGGCCAAGGGGCAAAACGTTAGGTTTATGGGCTGAGAGATCTTTCGTTAGGATGCCATCCAATGAAATGCGGCAGAAGAAGGTGTATGTTCAAGGGCGAAGATGTAAGGGGCGCAAGAGTCTAGGCCCGGAATGTGTCTCTGGAGTGACGGTCTTAAACTAGCCTCAAGTACCCTTGACAACCCCGTTCCACGACCTTTCCACTACCTGCCTATTTGTATCCTGTGCAACGCTTTGTCGGACAACGGTCCAAAATGACATAGTGTCGAAAGGTGATGTGATATGTTAGTTCAGGAGGTATAGGTTTTTAACCATCGTCGTGCAAACAGCCAACCGCTTCATTATCACGTCCGTCTACCCATTATTCGGGCCGGGGTGGGTATCGTGATCAGACTATATTTGCTAATACCTAGTCTTCAGGGTTCAGGGCTAGGAAATAAACGTAGGGCAGGTAACAGTTCTCTACATAGTATGCGCATGTAGCTTGTGAAAAACGTGGGTGTGGAGCTAGGAGCTGTTCATTATCATATGCATGAGTTCGGTGAGGTTCAAGTGGACCTCATCTCGTTCAGAGCGCATCGTGGGAGAATCTGGATTCTGGGCTCGCACCAAGAGTGAGGTAAGCCCGCTCCTTTCTTGGTTCAGCCCGCTCCTTTTGGCTCTAGAAAAGATGCGGATGTAGTATCACATGGTTATTATATGAAGGCTGAAATTATAACCTATTTTACTAGGTAATACCATGTACGTGATACCCAAGATTCTCGAAACTACCCAGGTAAGTCGTAGGCTATACAAGTCTGGATAAAGTTCAGGGGATCCTTCGGAGCAGCAAGGGCTTGGCAGGGTACCGGACAAGGGTGCGTATGGTACGGCAAGGATGCGGACATCAAAGTATGTACGAAGATGCAAATCGCGAATGAGCCGCGTTTGCGGGTGCGAGTGGGACTTTTCGCGGGGCGACTCAACGCACGTACCCATCGGCCCGCGATTTAGAGTTTGAAGATTACTTAACTGGTACCTAAGCACCTTACCAGCTTGATCCTTTTCGGTATTAGTCCAGATCTCGTCGAGTACCTATCTCTCTCTGTCCTCTTTTACTCTACTTCTAACCTATGTAGTATAGACAAAGCGAAAACGTGGTTTATTGTTCGAAACGTGTTAGATACTTTTTTCTCTTAAAAGTATTAGCTTAGTCCCTCTTGCAGGAGGCGAGGTGTTAGGATGAAGCCATGTAAGCGATCTAATGAGAAACCATTTAGCTTGGCAGCAAACGCCCAAGAAGTTGCCTTTTCTGCAAGGCGCCATCACCAATCGGAGCACCGAATTTCAGAACGTGGTCCAAATTATTCGATGCCAAACAATAACGAGCCCGCAACAGCCACCACGCTTCTACTGTCTAGGTAGGCACCTACTTACATAGTATGTGTTACGTGCTACGATGCAGTAGTGATACTTCTATTGCATATACTTCAAATCACCGGCGCCAAACAGAAAACATCACTTTGCCTTGAACCGTAAGGGCAGCCGCTTCGTATATGAGGTTAAATAATTAAATAATATAAACCTGCACATTTGGCGATGTAATCGGTAACAACTTTTTATTGTTTTTTTTAGATCCGATCGAAATTTGTGAGTGACGGACGTAACGACTTAAAGCCGACAGGAGTATACTGTCCATAGATTGACTTTGGAGTCTTGCATGTTTTTCTATATTCCTTGCTGAAGAAGTATTTCAACCTCGGAGCCTGATACTCGGGAAAGGGATTATCTACCCTCCCTAATTTGTCCAAGTTTGTTAAATATATTAACTAGCGGTGCTTTGCGAACACTGCACCCATCGTTATACAGTATCACGATGCTTCAAATAAGCGTGTACGTAAGTGGCGCTAGCGCAACTCAGCGGTACCCCACGCTATTCATGACGGATGCAACTGTAAGTGGTCCAGCTAGACGAGCATGCCATAGGCAGCACGTCTGATTTGACACTGATTATCTTTACCAGTAGCTTGGGATGACTAGGTAGGTACCTACCCAAGTAGGTAGGTTGGTAGGAACGCCCCGTGTTGTATGTCTCTTGATCCAGGACGAAACCCGGTGCCGCCAAGCATTGGCTCCGGATTTCGAAACATGATTTAACCGTTATGAATACTAGAAAGAAACCCAACGCAGACAATTTGCCTTTAATTTGAATAGCTCTAGCATCACTATCTACCATGCTGTGATGTCGTCTACTTCTACTTCAGCCTCTCCAAAGGTGCTCGATTTAGTTAATCGGCCGACACTAGCCTCCTCCACGTGCTCGCCTTCCCTAGCCATGATATCCGGTAGCGTTTCGTTGAGAAACTCTAGGATATACCTATTGACTTGTTCGAATTGTAGCAGAAAGGCATCGTGGCCCTCTTGGCTGTCTATTTTCTCAAGTCGGGCATTCTTAATGTGCTCCGCCAACTCCTGTTGCTCAGCGAACGTGAAAAGTCCGTCACTTTCAATTCCTAAAACTAGGGTGGGCTGCTCAATGAGAGCGAGCGCCTCGGCGATACTATCAGCGCGGTTTCGAGAAACATCGTGCGTGTCTAGTTTTCTCGTTATGGCAATATAACAGTTGCTGTCAAAACGCTTGACAAATTTCTCGCCTTGATAGCGAAGATATGACTGAGCTGAGAAGTAGGTCGTCGTTGGCAAAGAATCTTCTTTGGTAGAAGTCTCTGTCTTCGGGCCGGAAAATTGAGGGTCAAGCGATTGGCCATTGGCGTCATTGTGGGCGCTCGCATCAGCTTCGCTGGTATGGCTGTTATGCCTTGATAACCGAGCTGTCTTGTGTCCATCATTGTGAATATGAAAATGGGCCTCGGATGGGGTGCTCGGACGGGGCCTTTCCCTGATAATTTGGCGCCTGGTTGGATCTGGTATATTGCGTCCGAACCGTGCCTCAAAGGAATTCCGGCTCCGGTAAGTTAAAAGAGCGGACATACGGGCAGCACCAAGGCCGGTTGAAGGCGGGTCAGAGAATGAATAATATCCATCATCATACTTTGGATCCGCATATATGCTTTGCCGTTGAGCTTCACCCCAACTAATTCCCCAAGCGCTGTGACGGCTTGAAGTAGCGATTGGAACGATACTTCGAACGTAATCCTTACCGAAATATGCCCACTCGAGCACAAGCATACCACCCATGGATCCACCGATAACGGCGGCTACCTGGCGTACGCCCAAATCGTCAAGAAGGAGTTTGTGCAAACTGTTTTCGAGTTAGAACGGAAGATGAGGTTTGGTCGAGTTGCGACCTACTTGACATCATCTCTTATCGTGGTAAGAGGAAACTCGGGGCCGTATCTCTCGTTCTCTGGATTGCCGTCTTTGGCGGTTACCGGACTGGCTGTACCATAGGGGCTACCTAGACTATTCATGCAAACAACGAAGAATCTGGAAGTGTCAAATGCCCGGCCAGGACCGCCGAGAAGAGGCCCCCACCAATCACTGACATCGGCCGAGCCTGTCAGAGCATGGCAAATGACCATGGCATTGTCTGCGTTTGGAGATAGCTTTCCCCGGGTTGTATATGCCAATGGCACATTTTGCAGAGTAACTCCAGATTCGAGAGTGAAGCTTGGAATGATGGCAATTTCCTGGTCTGGAATTAAAGTTGCGAATGGGTTCTCAGGTTGCTGCCGAGTTCTTTCTTCCAAGTATTCAGTCGCTGCTCTTTACCATACATACTTTAAAGGGTAGAATTGGAAACGAGATTTGACTGACCATATTTCGGCTGCTTGCCTACATCGACTTCCTGTGCCATCTTGTGTAACAAGCAAGCCTAGATGTATAATTGATAGAAGAAAGAGATAGGTGTTATAGAATCAGTATAAAAATATGTAGTTGAATGAATAATAAGTGAGACAATATTAATTAACTTGTGGATGCTACGACGTAATTCGCCAGCTAATAGATATGTATTCTTGAAAGGTGTAACAAGATAATTGTGTAGGCCTTATATGATTGGTATTTATACTTATACCGGATTTGATTCGCACGTCATCCTGTTACATGCGCAAGATGCAGAAGGTACGTGCAATTATTTAATATTCAAAATGATGACTCCCACTCCAGATATCGGGGACATTTGTAAGTACTTACCTAGGCTAACTAGGTACCTTAGTTACGTACCTAAGAGTTTTTCGCTTATGTAAGTATCTTCTCAGTGGATGGCGATTTTGCAGCAGTGGGTCTAGATAGAGAAATGTACTCAGTACCTTGAATGGTGGTGACATGCGCGGATAAATCAAAGTCCCTTTTACAACTAACTTGCCTGCATGCAGCCTTACCTTTTACAAGCTCTGAGGCTGCATCAACCAAAATCCACCACGCGATAGGTAGCTTCTTCATTCAACGCGACTACCTCTATCCTGTCAAACGACGGGCGTCATTCCTTCAAGCAAGCCAACTCAACCTTTTCCCCTTCTCTCAGGTAATTATCGCCCACTCTTCGCCGTAATTCGCTATTTCCCATTAGTTGGTCATTTGTAGGAAGGGTGACATTGTACAACATTCAATCCGTCACACTTTCTTTGTTCGCATTCAAACTCTATCGTCAATTCATGGTTTTTTGATTTCTCTACTCTTATCACCTTTTCTTCTTCTTCTGGTAATGCAGCACGGTTATTCCGACCATTCGTCAGATATCATAGTGACATATCCTGCAACAGTGTCCATCTGGGAATCCATCTAGGTTTACTTAAGTATACTAAGTATGATACGTTGAGAATCTATCTCTCATCGTCTTTTGATCGATATCCGCTACTGCTAGTCTTTCGGTCTCTGGCCTCATATTCGATGCCCCTTTTTGTGACATAGAATTTCGTCGCACACAATCAAGATGCCTCCTAAGCGAAAGAGAAACGAGAGACCGTCCGACGCTGGACAAAGTCGACCTGCTCCTCATCGTCCTTCCGACACAAATCTCGCCCAGCATGATCGAGATTTCCAAGATAATCCTTCATCACAGAATCGCCGCGCATCAGGCAGCCGAAATACCAGGAGAAATACCGACCGCCGCGATTCGTCGGGCAATCAGCTGACCGCTACAGGCCATCGAGGTCCTGTTTCTCCGACAAATGCTCGACCATCTAGTTCATCGTCGCAAGCTGCTCCGCCCACGATACCTTCTACTCCATCCGCTCCTCAGCTCAACCAACCTCGACCTTCCATCCCTCCTAACTATAATTACGCTGTATTGACAGAATCGCGACTCTCTGTCTGGCAGCAGAAAGGCCGCCAGGAAGTTGTTGAGCATGGCATCAAGTCTCGTAACGACGAAGACGTTGAAGAAATCTCAACTATATCCCAAGAGTTTACGCGTGCCGTTCTGGAAGGGCGCCTTAGTCCAACTGACGCAGGAATCTGCGTAAAACAAATTCTCGGGCCAGAAGTCGAGAATGCTGATGGTCCTGGGTTCGGGTTTGATGCACAGAGGCTATTCCTTGATACGCTTTCCATCTTTGTTGATTCCGAAGACGGCGCTTCCCGGCCGCAACTGCGAGATTTTGTTGCCGCTACGGAGATATCTCCCAAGATTCTGCGTGAAGTTTTAGACGCAACGGCCTTGCAGCAGCTCGGTTTGATTCGTGAAACCTTCGTCAAATTAGGCATCAGGTATGCCACCAATCAATTATACCGGCAAGCGAATTATAACCTACTCCGGGAGGAGACTGAAGGATACGCCAAGCTTGCCGCAGAGCTCTATCGTACGCCGTATTACGCTCGAGATCAGCATGATTTTGCTCTCGTGCAAGCTTGTTGGGAGCGGGTAAAAGGCTTAATTGGAACGTTTGATCTTGATGTCGGTAGGGTCCTCGATGTTGTCATTGACGTTTTCTCTGCGACGATGCTACGGAACATAGTATTTTTCTCGAGATTCTTGCGAATTAGTTCGTGGTGGCCTCGCAACCAGGTTGAGCATTCCGAGAGGGTATTCGCGGGCGGCCTACCAAAATGGGCCCTGCCGCAATATGAACATGTTCCTCTTGAAGAACTTAGGGCTGAGCTTGCTGATCAATGTTATCAGCGTGACTTGAAGTTCTGGGATAGAGCTCGAGAAGTCCACCTAGATGCGTTTTTTGAGCTCGGCGGCAGACGCGTCGAAGATGTCGATCAGTACGAATTTGCAGAAGCTACTTCTGGACCTAACACGAATAACGACTATACTCTCGATTGGATAAGAACTACAAAAACCTTTCCACCATGCGGCAATAAGATAGCAGCGCAGTTGTTAGGCTTCAAGTTCCGATTCTACGCATCTGACGCCCGAGATAAACTTGAAACGCTACCAGCAAATTTATACTATCTTGCCGCCTTCTTTATTAAAGTTGGGTTTATTTCTCTGCCTGATCTTTATCCCCATCTCTGGCCGGAAGATTCCCAGATGGAGGCTCTGAGAGAACGTCGAGAAATGGAGCTCGAGAAAGAAGATGCCGAAAAACAAGGGAACGAGCCAAATGCTCTTCTTAAAGCTGGAGCTCTCACAGACGACACTTTACCGGCACCTTCCAAGCCACGAGAATCAACGGCTGCAAATGGGGACAGTAATGAGCAAGATGCGCAAACTGCAAACGAAGATGATGAGACGAGTTTACCCGACCCGAGAGAAGCACACAAGGCAGATTTGGTAACCCATCTATTCAATGTGGGCGCTATACCCGAAGCTTTATTCATTATCGGCCGATTTCCCTGGCTTCCCGAAGCCTATCCCCGCGAAATTTATCCAGCTCTTAATCGTATCCTAGTGCACTCTATCAACAAAATCTTTGAAGAAACTAAGCCTAGGGATCTTCGTCCCATAACTAAGCATCCTATCAAGCCAGAATTGGCTCAGGACCAATCGGGGATGACGAAGGGCAACCTGAAGCTTAACGATGGTGCCCCAGGAAAAGTTTTGAAATGGCCCCATGCCGATGGAGCTCATAAAGGAATTGCCTACCGATTCTACCTCGAGGAGTGGGCGGATAATGTTCCTATATGCCAAACGATCGATGACGTATTCACGCTCTGTAGCACACTCCTCAATGTATCCGGTGCTAATATTGGAAGGGATCCATCTCTAGTCAAGAAGTTATCTGCCATCGGTGTGAAGAGCTTCTTAGAAGACCAATCACCGGAAAATGTGGCACGTTGGCAAGATCTTCTTCGCCGCACACTCGTCCCGTCGCTATGCCTTTGCGATGCCAACGTAGATGCTGTGGGGGCGGTCTGGGATCTTCTTAAGCACTTTCCGACGCAGGTCCGCTATAACATTTACTCTGAGTGTTATGAAGGCCAAATATCTCGGCTTCCCGCTATGGCTAAAGCATTTAGGCATGCAAAAGCAAGCACGATAGCTACTTTAAAGCGACTCTCGTACCAAAATATTTCTAGTTCTGCGAAGAAACTTGCTAAGGTGGCCTTGTCATCGCCCGGAATCGTATGCAAAGTCGCCCTTGAACAGATCGAGGCATACACCAATCTTATTGAGGCTTTCGTAGAGTGCACAAAGTACTTTACAGAGATGGGCCACGACATTCTTGTTTGGTCTCTCTTGAGCTCACTAGGCGGTAAAAAGAGGAGTAGAACCCAGGAGGCATCTGTACTCCTGACCAGTCGATGGCTACAAGCTCTATCGAAATTTTCAGGAAGGGTCTTCCGAAGATATAGCAACATGGACCCGACTCCCGTCATTTATTATGTGAATGACCAAATTACCAATGGGAATCCTACTGATTTGATTATTCTACGGGAACTAATCACCTCCATGGGTGGAATCGTCTCGGACATTGATTTTACAGATGCTCAATTATTCGCTCTAAGCGGTGGTGAGGTTCTGCGACGTCAAACGTTAGTCGGTTTAGGTGACAAGCGGTACGAATCCGCCAAGAGTGCTTCTCGTCTTATGAAGGCGTTGGTCCAGACGGATCTTGCGTGCCGACTCCTGACGAATATGGCTCAGTATCGGCAAGCCGCCATCTATCGGCTACCGGAGAATGAAACACATATCAAATACTTAGCAACTGTGATTGACGACTCGCAGCAAGCTCTCGTGCAGTACGTGGAGCTGCTGCGGAATAATCTGTCTCCTGAACAGTTTGATGCACTCATACCTAGCGTCCCACGGTTAATGACAGAATTTGGCCTCGACGCTAATCTCGCCTTTATGATAGGCCGAGCTAGCCTCCAATATTTCATGATGGGCTCTGGCGAGAAGATTGCTGCTATTGCTTCTGAATCAACGCCTGACGCGGATGGTGATTTGCCTATTGAAGCAAAAGCTGGTGATGACACGGTGCCAATTGTTAGTCAAGACAATGGGGATCAAATGGCGGTAGATGCACCAGATGGGAGTGAAACCGATCAACCACAATCGTCACCAACAGTGAACGGCCGAGGATCCGACCGGTTCCTGGAAGTACTTAGCCCCATCATCAACTCCGTGCGGGGCTTGTTGCCCGTAGAAGTATGGGACAAAATGAATCCTGAATTCTTTGTGCTTTTCTGGTCCCTACAGACAGGGGATCTTGTCGTTCCGATGAACAGTTATGATGTCGAGATTACCAAGGTAGAGAAACAGTATAGCGAGTTGAAACGGGAACGAGGCGATATGAGTACTAAGAAGAAGTCGCTGGATGCTCTTATCCAACTCAACAAGGACCTCTCTGCTGAAGCTAGCACTTGTCATGAACGAGTGAGCAAAACCAAGTTATTACTCGGCAAGCAAAGCTCACGGTGGTTTGTCTCATCAGCAAAAACGGAACTTATCGCCGATACTTTCATTGAGGAATGTCTCGTTCCGCGAATCCTGCTCTCCCCTAGCGATGCTGACTTCTGTCACCGGATGGTCAAATTTATGCATTCCAGCCGAGTGCCGAATTTTAGGCTTGCCGACTTGTACGACCGGTTCTTCGGTGTAAACAGGTTGCGCTTGATGATCTTTGGGTGCACGGTTCGGGAAGCTGAATTTCTTGGTCGCTTTATTAAACTTACGTTGGGCGACCTTGCGAAATGGCACAAGGACAAGGAAGTATATACTAAGGAAGCAATACAAAATGGAAGACTTGGATTCGCGACAGCATTCGAAGACAACGGCAGACCGACATCATTCATGGAACACGACCAGTTCCGCGATCTTCTTTGGACATGGCATCGAAACCTAGCTACAGCTCTGCGAGCTTGTCTTACCGGGACAGAGTGGATGCATATCAGGAACGCCATCACGGTATTAAAGGCAGGGCTTGAGTACTTCCCTGCTGTTGACTTTATGGGACGACAATTCCTACAGATACTTGGAAAAATTGCAGAACGTGAAGATGCCACGAAGAATGGAAGCGAGGATGGACACAGTCACAGGGTAGATCTTTCGGTTACTGCAAATACCGCGACTTCAGCCCTCAAGAAATACTCATCTAAATGGGTCATGGTGCAAGCCTTCCGGTCTAATACCGTAAGCTCTCGGTTTTATACCAGTAATTATCCATGTGCTAACTCTGTTATAGAGCGGTGATCCCGCAGGGACTGGGGAATCAGAACCAACTAAGCCCGCCCAATTAGGTCTTCGGCCAAACGCGCCTGAATTCAGACCTACTCCGACAGGGTAAGTTTAATTCTCTTTCACGATAACTTGATATTTATCTCACGTATACAAGCAGTATGCCGACACGAACGAGGCCGAACGCAGAAGAAGAGGATGGTGAGGTAAACGATGTGAAAGCATCGAATAATACCGAATCTATTAAGAAAGACGCAAATTCTCAGCAGCATACACCTACCAACAAGGATACTTCCCAGAAGTCGACAGCTGTTCCACAAAAACCCGACTCAAGACCAATTCCGAGTCGTTCCTCAACTCCAAGATCTATCCCACCAGCGCCACCAGCTTCTAGTCAAAGGACAGAGTCGTCCCGCCCATCGACTTTAGCCCCTGCTCCCGGATTACCTAGCCGGCCAGAAGTTCCTTTCCCCGCGCACTTCACGCACGACAAGTTTGGACAAATTACAACTTCTACACATCCTCGTGATCATAGGGATAGTAGGGATCCTAGAGAAGCACGAGGCCCAAGGGATCCGAGAGAGCCCCGCGATTCAAGAGAGTCGAGAGATTCTAGGGATCAGAGGTCTTCATTCCGAGCTCCAGATGATTCACGCTTAGGTCGAGTACGAGATCAGTCAACTGGCGACCGTCGGATTCCCGAAAATATTCTAAGGGAACCTCCAAGGTCTGAGAGGGATCGCCCATCGCACCGGCCGGAACCCGGCCGACGAAATGAATCCAATACTCCGGATCGCGACGGTCGTGGCCCGCGTGACCGTTCCGTCCCTTCAAGCAGTGCCAACCGAGGGCCCGATCCAACTAGAGCACAACGCGACAGCATGGTGATTACAAACCCCATGCCACCGCCTCCACAACCAGAACTACAAGGTCCAACAGTGAACCCGGAACGCGCACGCCTTATTAATGCAGATCGCCCCGATGAGCGTTCAAACATGGTAAATCCTGCTCGTGCGGCTCTAATCAACGAAGGCAGGCCTAGTAGTCGTCAATCGAGGGAAGACAGCCGAGATCGCAACGGCACTCACACAGTGTCTCCTCGGCGTGATAATCGTTCTGACTCCCGACCCGGCGATCTATCTCGTGACCGGCCTCATCGTATGGATCATCCCCCCCGGGAGCACTGGAATGAATCGCTTCCGGCTGTTGGACCAAAGGGGAGTAGAATAATTGACCACGAGGGTGACCGAGGCATAGCCGACAGATCTCGCAACGCGATGCCCTTTCAAGAAGACCATGGCCGACTAAATAATCAAGATCCGGAATACGGTCGCCTGAGCTCGATTCCCTCGATTGGTGACGCAAATAGTCCCCCTGAGGGACCACGTGGCCGTGGTCGCAACTCGGCTCGCGCCCCGAACAGTATCCCAGGACGGCCAGATCCCAGGTTCCCAAGCAATGAGTCCCACCGGCCCCCATCGCCGGATAGACATCATCCTCCTACTGGTCCCGCATCGTCTAGGCCACGTCGAGGTCAAGCTGGAGGTCAATATGGTCACGGAAGCGGTCCGGCTACATCACCACCGGCTAATAACTCTTCGACGGGAATACATCCAGAAAGATTAAGACAATTAAATCCGGGTAGCTCTACTGGACCAGGCCCTGCCCCTCAATCATCATATCAAGCTCCTGTCCCCGGTCCGGTTTCTGTGCACCCAGATCGAATGGGCCAGATTGCAGCATCGCCTTCTGGTTCTCACCAAGGCAATCGTTCTGCCTTGCCTCCACTACAGACCTCCGATCGTACCCCCATGTCTGGCCCATCAAGTCACCGTCAGCCATCCGGAAATCACCCGGGTTCTTTTGGAACTGACGCTAATATAATGGCCGCGCCTACAGGACCCGCGAACGCCAACGAACGTTCTAGAGCTGGCGGTGGGAGACGGCAGTTATCAGGTATTAACACGATACTTTCTGGGGGAAGCCCTACTGTGCGCACGAGGGGCTCTCGATCTAACCTAGCTGGCTCTGATGCCCAAGTACTTACAGGAGCATCTCCTGTTTCCACACCGATTCATGAACGTCCGGATCCTAATATACTAGTGGGTGAGCGCAACATGAATGGGGGAGAGCGCCCCGGGCGGAACGACCACGAACGGGGACGAAGAGATCACAGCAATGCCGATCGATCCCTGCGCTCTTCTCGCCGAAGCAGTCGGGACCGTAGTACCGAAAGAGAGCAGAGACCCAAGGAGCACCGTGATTACCGAGACCGAAAATCTAATACCGGGATTCCCGGTCATGGAAGGGAAGCCGAGATAGAACCTCCGCGCCGATCCGGTCGGGATCCTGCAGGCATGGGAAGAGAGCCAATGCCCAGTGCTGGAAGGGGTGATTTGATGGGTAACCCCCGCGACGGGCAGCGAGAGTCGCGTCATCGTGGGGATGGCGGTGGAAGACATGAAGATTATGGACGTGGTCGAGGAGGAGGGGGCGGACCAGGCGGAGGGCAACGTGGAGGAGACGATCGTCGCGACACAAGGGGTGGCGATGAACGAGGCCGCAAGCGTAGGAGCGACGACTTCGGAGGACCCACCGAGAAGAGGCAGAGACGTTAGGACCGGGGTCAGGATGGCCAAGCTCGGCCTCACTATGTGAGATTACCTCGATAAAGTTCTTTGCTTTTTTTTTAAAAAAAAAAAGAGAAAAAAAAGAGAAAAAAAAGCTCGACCATGTATTATGAAGGAAAAAAACCCAGCTCAGGGAGGCGATGAGCAGATAATTGGCACACAATGGCAGAAACAGCAGAGGCAAATATCCTTTACTACTACATTTTTGATAGCATTCATCTACAACGGTGTTCAAGGGCCATGGACGCGGGGCACTTTTCTAGCATTTTTGACAAACTGGCTTCGCTATCGTTGGTTTTTAATATCTTTTTTTTAGACGCGAAGTAAAGGAAATGGAACAAACCTACGTCTACGGCGGAGACTAAGGGCTATTTAATTCAGAATTTTCCCTTTCTCTGCATTTATCGTACCGTCCGGCGTTTTAAGAGATACCAGAACCGGAGCCGGAATCAACACCAGAAACGTTGCGCTTGTTTCTTATTTTTTTTGTGTGTGGTGTACGATAAAGCACAGCGAAGCAAAGCAAGCGGGCGATAAGCAGCGCAATATGATACCCCCCCAGTCTCCCCTTTTTACCCCATTGTCGATCACACCAGTGCGAATATCCGGTTTAAGACGCACACACGTACGTGAACACGGATAGGGATGGTCGGGCAAGACGTATAATGAGAGATCTGGCAACCCGGCGTTTCTATAGATGAGGCATGGCGTGCATTGTAGAATAGGTACTCCCGAGGCTAGGGGATAGGCCTAAATTACGTCAAGTAGTGTTTATGAATATTTGATTTTGCGTAAGGGAGATTTGTTTTCTATCTAGGTATGTACCTAGGCAAATAGGTCTACCTCGTCTAAGTGGTAGCACGAATCAGGGAAGCTTTTAAACGCGTATGGAATCCCCACGTATCCTTAGGATGGACGTTTAGGCCAGACCTATTAAATAGAATAAGCAGAGTTTGTCTTTAGATAGTTCAGTGTCAAATCACGACGAAACCAATTATCACGTAGAACACCACACTTAAAAGCAGCAATGTAAGATATTTATTTACGTATCATTTCATTACGCAAGTCGCAAATACAAAGGTATCTATCTATCTCTAAGCCATCTCATCTTATCGACCTCTCTCTTTTCTATGCGTAGAATAACTCGTTGCTCCAACTCAGCAAAACAAGCCGGCAAAGTATCCAGTAGATGAGGCAAAATTCCAAGTAAACGCGCGATATGGATGGATCCACTGCGTTAGCAGGGGGGAATAATACAGGCGAAACAGATCATCAAGTTTCATCTGGTCTCTAAATTCGGACCAGTTTATAAAAAACGCCTCCCTTTATAAAAGATTCCAGAACGCCAAAAATTCCAAGGCTGTCCCCGTAACCCTAGATATGTGCATTGGCAGAAAAAACGCAAGATTATGTTCTTGCTCCTGATGGGAACGGTAAAGGGTCGCGTTTATCTTGCAGTACCCGGTTGGGGACGGTCGCCCCAGAGCGCGTTACCGACGCGAACTTGTGTCGAAGTCCTTGAACCGGGTCCGGGCCTACCATGCGGCTCGTTCCACCCCGCCGTGCTTCCAGCCTGGCTGCCGTATGCTTCGTTCGGGTCGTATTCGTACCGCACACTCGCGGATCCTATATCACCCCTGACATCATCGTAGGACGAGTAACCCGTCGGAGGGTTAGGGTAATCGTAGAAATGTACCTGGCCGGGCTCGCCATAGGGATCGGACGGGCGTCTTGAAATAGCTGGATTCGGTTGCGCGTTGGTGATTAATCCGGCGCTCTCTTCGGGCATGGGACCACTAGGCGGGGTGCCGAATGTGCTTCGACGGAATTCGTCGGCGACGGGTAAATGCTCTGTGCCCTTCCCGCCTGGGTGCCCTGCGCCGTACGGTTTCATCGGATAACTGGTGTCCAAATCGCCAGGCTTAGTCTGGTAGCTAGAGTCTTCACGGCGGTGCTTAACTCCCACAAATAACCATCTCATACCACGGCCAAAAGCCTTGACAATATCCCATGGATTAAGAGCATCTAGAAAAGCCTTTAGACCCATAAAACCACCCATCTTAGCTCCATGCTCGTTCTCGCGCGGTGGCATTCCCAGAGCCGGATCGGAAACCGGGTAGTAGGTCCTTTTAGCAGTTTCGAGGTAGGGTGTGTACGGAAACGCCCAAATATGAAGAATCGAAAAAAGTGCCATCTCGACGCAAAGCATTAGACTGGGAATGCCGACTTTCAGATCGGGATACGCAAGCACAGCGTTCGGGTTTACTATATGAAGGGTAGACGTCCCAAGAGAGATAGCAATCGTTTGCCAGAACGACAAGAAGATGACGAGTTTGATAGCCAATACCTTGAGAAACGGCCTGTGCTCGGCTAATGGTTCCCGCAGCTGTATGTAAAACTGGATGAGACAGAACATGGCAATAGTAACAGCTACACATTCAATTGCAATCACCTGCAACCACGTAAGCAACTCTACAACTCATCTCCCATGATATGGTAATACGTACCCAGATATGAGCAAATACGGGGCTGTTAGAACTCTCGCAATACCGTTCGAAATACTGGGTTACAACCGCGGTGATCGTCATGGCAACTCGAATGAAACAGTAGTGGTAAACCCCAATCCAGACAATATTAAACCACGTCAGACCGCTCTTGGGAGTTCTCCACGGTCCCCTCTCACCACCACAGCATCGGGCAAACCATGTGATCGGCCATACCCACGCCTTTATCGGATGCATATTTCGGAAGAAATCTTTCTGTTGGTGTAGGTCAGGTGCTACATAGTGACACATGAGGGCGAAAAAGGAGGCGATGGCGAAGGCTTCGTAGCAATCGCTGATAACCTGGAAGTAGACGGCATGCCAGTAGTAATATATGCACAAGAAAGCCGAAGTAGCGTAAATCGGGATCATAAACAAGATGCGAATAATACTATCTCAAGTTAACAAGGAGGCATGCTGTCGTTATAACGAGATGGACGTACTGTCGCTGTTCACGGGGCTTGGTATAGTTAAGGGCATGTTGCCACATCAAATAGAAGCTCACGATATAGGCGATTATGGTAGCACCGGCGGAGATAATGAGGGCGAGTTGATGAAAGGTCAGAGGTCCCGCGATCTTCTCTTCGGACCCGACTATCAAAGACATGTCAGCATTACATCTTTTCTTGGCGCCACGATTCTGGGCATGCAGGAACCCCGGATTACGGGATTTCTGTCTCAGCACGTACTTCTCATGTCCTCCAACGTCGAGTTACATGTTAAATTCATCGTCGCGACTATAACGCGTTCATCCGTAAGGCGTAGTAAGGTTTATAGGAGACGTAATCGCGGTCGCTAATCCGATCTAAACCCAAAAATGTCGTCCCTCCACCAGTATCGGATTGATTAGAAGCTACTATAAAAGTAAACTAAGAAATTCGGGGAATTTCGTGACGCGGCGTATCGACGGTCGGGATAAGGATTCGGGATAAGGATTCGCGGGTTCGAGGGGCTGTGCGTGTTCGTTGCGACAGAAGCGGAAACAGGGGAAATTGGTCGGGAAATGAGCGAGCGGCTTTCGTTGAGATTTTATTTTGGGTTTAAAGAACTGTCGTGTCCGACCGGCGGGTAAGATGTTCTAAAAATGAGGATGAAAATATAAGATTTGTGGTTAAGGTTTGTTGTACAAAGTCGTTGTCGACGAAGGAAGTAACCGGAAAAATGGATAAGTTGGGTAGAGATTCTTGTTAGAAGACAAAGACAAAAAAAAAAAAAAAGAAAAGAAAAGAAGATGCTCAGCCCCGTTGGTAGTTGCACGGGATCTGCGAATTCGTGAAGGTTTTGAAATTAACAAGGTAACAGGCCAAGCCAAAAATACCGGACATACGTACCATTTCGAGCAAACGGGGAATTACCTACCTTATTCTAGGTGTGTACTACCTGAGGTACCTAGCCCAACTAGCCTGTTAGTTAGGAATGCCAAGGGATACGTACCGCCGTGACGCACATGGCGCATAGAGGGGTCTACCCGTACCTGTTCGTTACTGCCCGCTCACTTGTTAAATTCGCTGTTTGGTTCGTCGTTAGTGGTCCAAGCCGGTAGACCGGCAAAAGGAGCGGGTCTCGAGCGCTAAATCTGACGGTTTCTGCAAGCTAAGCCACTAGTAAATACGTAAATTCCGCAAGTGACTGCATATCCAATGTACGTCGTATCGATATAACCTAATCTTTATCAGATCTGATTATGGGGAATAGTAAGTTCAAACCAAAGCCAGGTGCATGAGGATTACAGCTGCCGTAACCAATAGAGGTATATAAATAAGGTACCTACCTATGCATGTTATTCACGTTAGTATTACACACACGTCCCAAATAATTAGTATCCAGCCCCGTCTTCCAATCAGAGCCCGTACTCCTAGGTACCTCTTAAGCTGCGTAACCTCACAACTGCAATATCCGCAAAAGGTGGCTATGCCTATATTTCGTGTCACATCTTAAATCAAAGTAGCGCCAACTCTCCGGACTCGTCGCATTCCTCGGGCGCCGTGTTCCGGATTACAAAATCGTCTGCGAGAACCCGAACCAATAAGAATATATATCTCAGCCCCGGAGGGCGTTATTCAGGCCGTCCGGTTCACGAAAATGCGCGTAACAGCGTAAGTGCGCTTACAGTCTTTGCTATAGATTATAAGGCATAGCCCCGCTGCTACGTGGTCGTTTAGCTGTTAAGGGGTTAGCAGTTGGGCTTTACAGTTGGACTTTACAGTTGGACTTTACAGTATTCAGAGCCGAATACGCGTATATATCCGTAAATATCATCGAATCAACTTGCCAGTCTATGTTTAACTCTCGCTCTTACGTCGCTTCAATAACCCCCTAGAATACTCCTTCATGCATAAACCACACCATTGCAATTATTATTCCAACATACGAATCTAGATAGATATTACAACTTCGTCCAATATGATACAAGATAACTACCTAGGTACCAAAGGAGCCAAGTTATAATATGGTTCGAATCGACGGCCCATGCTATGGGTCCATCATGAGATGTTTGTTATGATCCCGCGCAACTACCGAATAATGATACGTGTCACGCACGCATTGATTGATAAGGAGGTAGGTATCCAAAAATAAAACCTACGATAGCATAGTAGTATTCGATACTATATCGCACAGTTCCCCTTAAGCTTTTAGACTCTAGCTACCACCTAGGTAGACACTTAATCTCTGGTTGTGACAGTTGCAAATCCGATAGCAGTCGAAGACGCATTCGCCATCGGGGCAAGCCGGTCCGCATATCTCTCTCCGGGCATAACATTGTCCACGCTCGTTATAATGCAGACTAGTTATTTTTTTCAGCAGATACGCAATATATTATTGTTTTCTGAGTGATCGAGCGGCAGCGGTAGGGGGCTAGGTAGGCAAGTAACGAAACTTGGCTATGAAACGCAACGGAACTACTCGAGAGATTGAATCATACTCTGCAGATTATCTGGATAAAAGTTCATTGGAGAAGACAGGATTGGCGGCGGCGAGGCCGATGACCGTAACGATAACTGCGACTGTAGGACGCATGATGAGCTCGAGTTGATGAGTAACATTGTATTCAATTCGATCTTAAGTTTAATTTGGTTTAAAAGTCGAGCGTAGAGTTAGGTTAGCCTTAGCTGTAGATGTCGATTAAGTGTGAAAGGTATCTAGAGGTCCTTACGAAGGTCCCAGCTCGGGGTTTTATAGCCACCACACTAGTAAAAGACACAGCTTCTTCACGAGTAACTAGTGTCTTCAAAACATGTGATATTAAGTCGCCTGGGGCCCGGGATAGATTCTTATTAATACTTACGTAGAACCAGCGGCCGAATAACGGCAATAGTGGCCGATCCGGTTTCTTGACCATTTCTCAACCAACGCAGTTATGGTAGCGCCAAAGTAGGTAGGTAATTGATCCAGCCATTCCTGACCCCGGATATCCTATCGAGGTAAGGGCTTACGTGTGGTTGATCTTCCGACGAAACCTTAAATCCGTCTGCTGTGCCGCGTCTGCACGTCGTATAGGGTTGCCGCAACGGTACTTGCAGCTGGATTGGGATCTTCGGTATCCGGGCGGGCCGGGTCGAACTTCTCGACTAGTCGCGACTTACTAAGTATGGCTTATTGATGGATCCGTTAACCTCTTAGAGCCGAATAGCCCCTTTTTAGACCTTCTAGGGTAGATCCTCCCACTTTCCATAGACCTTCAATAGTATTTCCAGGTCTGGTACTATCGCCTGTAGCTTTTATATGCCCCCGTAGACCTATCCAATGATGTCAGATATGAAGGAAATTATATTGATATAAGTCAAGTCCCACCCATTGACTCTCGGGAAGCGCCAAGACATATGGCGAAAGGGGTGGTTAGAGTAGGAAATAAACCAACGCAAGTAGAAGATAAAACAAGCAATAGGTACCTAAACTACTGTAGCATGATATACCTGTAGTTCATATACTGATGCGTATCGTAATTCTCGTATAATGTCGTGCTCTTTTTGTTACCCAGCATGTATAATCGTAGCTAATCCTAATAACCCGGCCATTGCTGTTCTCCTCTAAACAAATGGAAAAATCCGTCTATAATCTCGACCAGGTCTTCCATGTAGATAACACCATAAAAGTTTGCGAGGTACACGCCAGAGTTTGAAGCCAAAGGTGTTTACGCCTTGGATCTCTGGTTCGCCTTAGATGATTCAGGCGCATTTTTCGCTGGATGGTAAATCAAGGGCTCTTCGTAGGATGACAGCCAACCTGAGATCGCATCCTTTAACTCGGACACGTTCAAACTTCTCCCTTGTGCCCTGAGGTACTGGACGAGCTGACTGAATAGATGATCTGCCATATCCCGGGTAGGATGTATATACGGACACGTGGGCTTATCAACCCATGTTCCGAAAAGGTCGTCCCAAACAACATACCACTTTACGTTGAGTGCCATCCTTTGTTTGGTAATTGATCCGAGTTGCTCGACGGCTTTGCCGTGGGTCGGTTCGCACCTTGTTACATGTCCATCCAAGGATTTCTTATCGACAAAAGTAACCCAGCAGTTTGTGCAGTGATACTTTCCTAATTTGTGTTTCTTGTTTAGGTGTTGTCGCAGAGAACTAACGTTGCTGAACCTCTTTTCAATACAGCTATAATATCGCACTGGGTCGCGCTTATAAAATAGACACGCGACAGGCCTACCCTTATCAGTGAGGCCTGTTGGTAGACACGATTCGCAGGCTCTAAGAGCTGAGCTTTTCCGACTAGGACCTGCTTCGGGGGTATCCTGTTGGAATTCATCGTCGCTGGAATGCGGTGTTTTTCGGGGTTGAACAAATTCCTTTTTATGGTCCGAATATGACTCCATGCTCGGCAATTGATGGGTGGTATTCTGAAACTTGGCGATGGTTAAATCTAAGGGCCCGTATGAATGGGATAGATTGTGTGGGGGTTGGATGGTAGGGGCTGGGTTTAGATTCGTAAATGAGAACGGATGAGGTAAAATATACTCGGGGTTAATAGATACAGGTCCTTGAGCCTCATATTGTTGAGCCTCATGTGTATCATTAAACGGTGTGTCAAGTGAGTCAGTCATACTCCAGTCCATTCCGGGAAGTTCTGCGTTACTCGAGTTAAACCGTGGTCTGTCGTTGGAATCGTATGTTTCTCCTTCATCATTTTCCAATCCATCGAATATATTTATATCGTTCGAAAAGTCTGCATAGACCTCTGGAAAAAGCGAGTTCATATCCTCATCCAAATTTATTGACTTCAAAGGCTCCCACTCATCGCTGCAGGATGAGTTCTCTCTATCATGGAGCCCATCAATCAGATCTGTATCGTCGCTTCGACCTGAAATGTTTGAAGCCACTGGCTCAGGGATGTTCGCAATGCATCCATCGGTAGGGTGGGTGGAGTGCAAGAATGGATTCCCAGTTGTGGGCACAGCTGATGGCCATGCGGCTCTGTGGTGGCTATGGGGTGTGCCACTTATCTCAGATTCGTGGCGACCACCATGCAGAGCCTCGTAGTTGAGGCTGTTAATCATCCCAGTAGTTTCTATATAACAGTTCTCGCATCTCACCTGCCCGCAATGTGGACATGCTGGATTTATCGACAGGGACATTCCTCCATGTGAACAGTTGCACTGATAAAAATTAGTTGCAGGTTCCTAGGAAACATGACTTAGGTATTATTTTAGAAACCACTTACACAATACCACACAAGTCTCTCTACACTCGATACCTCTTTCTCTTTCAGCCTCTTGTGCTCGTCACCCATCGTAACTAATTCATATTCTATATGTATTCATAGAAAGTATGTCCACATAGATGGATCGGATCAAACCACAGAATTTATGCTCTCAAGTTTCGGGAGAAATGGCTAGGAGGTAACTATATGACCTGTGGTTTTTATTACACGATTAGCCCAGCCCCTATCCTCTGAATGCCCAATTACTCCGGTCGAAGCATCAATGTCAACGTGAGCGAAGACATACTTGATCATCACTTGGGCCAAGGAGTGCATTTTTGATCAAAATAGTTACCAACAGACAAGATTCCGGTGAAGGTGCAGTTTAACAAAACCTACCATTACCGGGGATTAAGAGAACATGCAGCTATGTGGGCCAGTGTATAATTGGTAGAGGATTATTATGACTTGCATCTCTGGAGGGTTTATGGTCAATATATTGATTGTTTACCTGAAATCCGACAAGGGCAAAGGTGTCCGATGAAGTTATAATTTTGCTGATGACTACTTGTACTTGCTATGGTTACTTCGAAATGACGCGATCCTAAGATATGTCAGGTCGACAACGAAATGATACCTAGAGAGGTCATTACGCTGAAAGCCCGGAATGACTAGCGAAGGCGCGTAAGCCATGGTAGTATTAGGTAGGTAGGTAGGCAGCTTGAAATCCTAGGTATGATACTTACATCTACTACTTCGCGATGGAACTATTCATCGAACAGTCTTGCTTAAGGCAGATAGGCAGCTGATCAACTAATTACAACTGTGGATCTACACAACTGTAGCCGGGCGAACTGAAATCAGCGGAGCAACTATACGAGACAATGTAACTCTGGTCTCTCCAGGCAGGTGTCTTCACGATATCTAATACACGAGACCGATCTGTATAAAATATTAAAGCTAAACGTGATTACTCTCTCACTCTAGCCCAACGTCTGGGGTTGGGAAATTCCAAAGTCAGGAATCAGGGGTTGTAGAACGTGCCAAGGGCGGTTATTGGAATAAGTGCTCACATGTCGACTCCTGAAAAACCTAGCCTTCCTTCGTTTAAGCGTATCCGCTCGAAATCTTACCCCCCTTGAGTAGGGGGTATTCAAGTCATTTTAAGCTATTGGCTATGGACTTGAATCCAGACACATTTAACCCCTCACACCTCGGAGATCGTAGACCCCCGGGCTAATTAAATAACAAGACACGGACAACTAACGCATATGACATTCTGCCTATGTGGCTATTCATTTAGTCAGGGTTATTAAACTAGTAAAAAATTGATATCATCAAGTTCCATGCCAGTCATACATAATAAACCACCGGTGGCCCTGACACTGGCAACTCTGGCTGTGAAACGAGAGGGGGGAAAGTTGAGTGTCTCCTAACCTAAGGCGGCTGTGTATACACTACAGAATCACGAGAACCAAGGGTGCTGATTGTTAGGGTATTTTCCGTGGGAGGTTTCGAGGAGCCCCCAGCTATATTTCCAGTTATTAGCAACGAGACTCTGCGAATCGCTAATGGTATGACTTGCCATGGGGCGCATCAGGCCTGTAGCTGTCAGCACACAAAACCCGGTTTTCCTTCTTCGGGTATCTAGTCTTTAGGTCGCATCCGCCACACATCCTGTGCCCGCAGTCGATACTGACGTATGTCAGATTCAGCTCCATAGCCATGCCCCCATCCCCACATTGACACTAATAAAGTTAGCCACCACGCAGTTGTCCGAATTTACGACATCGACTTACACAAAACCAATACATGGTTTCCGCTCTTAGACGAAACCGTGTTGAGCCTATGATGTTTATCGATTGTCGTATGGAAAATGAAACTGTACAGGAATGTATATATAGTAGAACATGTTATTGCAAATCTATGCACACGAAATCCCAAGGGTGTATCGGGCATAGAATGATAGGAAGGAGAAAGGGGGGCATGAAACGGAGGGAACTGGAAAGACCGACGGACAGAGTATGGAGGGTGTTGACATCACTTAGACAAGAATGGCATTATGCCACTCCTTGACCTCGACATACGAAAAATAGTTACGTGAGCCCAAGCCGATATAAACGTGGGATACAAGGTACGGGTCTATTCCGAGACTACCTAACATTAGACGGCTGAGCGTTGCATTTAGGGGACCTGTTCTAAGTACATTAGATGGATGTATAGTCCCATTTGATCCTCAAATGGTAGCTCAAAAAAGCTTAACATATACCTTTTTTAGAACAAGGAGAACGACACAGCCAGTCAGACTAGCTTTAGATGCCTGTATATATACCTAGGTAAGTATATTTACTATACTTCTCAAATATGTACATGCTCTCTTACGTACCTGAGGACCATTCGAACGTTTGATATTATCTACAAGGGGGGTCATCTGTCAAAAATACCTATCGTTACAGGATGCCATTGGTGAAAACCAACAGAACGTTAAGGTGGATAGGAATGGGACCGGTCGAATATACCGTCACACGAACCTCTGGTAAACTAAACAAGCAAGCTTCTACTACTACTTATCTACCTTGGAAATTTCACCACCTTGCCTAACGGCTTCCTTCAGAATATTGGCATATACATGGAATTGGTTTATAGCAGACGTATAAAATTCTTTAAACCCATGAAACAAGGTAGTACATAGATGGTTTTATGATCCTTATGTAGAATGTTTCGACCAACTTCCCGCTCAATGGTGACTTAGATGTGTGCAGAGTACTCGCAGGTCGATGAGAAATCTATACAAACGAACAGTAATAAGTAGCGCGAAATAGATTTGGGGGGTGGCGACTACTGACGCAGCTCAGCTTATTTAGGTACTTAAGGTACTCTAGAGAGGAACTACATGCTTGTTGCTTGCTAGGTAATATACCTATCTAATAGGTACCGTGAGTGAGCATAAGGGGGTATAGTGGCTAGTAATAGTTGCTTGGGGATGTATCAGGCCACTGAATTTACGCAGGAAAATGCCTTTATGCTATGCTGTGTGACATATGATACCTAATATAAGTACGCCAGCCTCATACGATATTAGGCATCAATTGCAGAGCCTCCTCCCCTCCGCCCCCTCCTCCTCCCCGGAAGAAATGATCCTCCCCGGAAGAAATGATCCTCCCCAGAAGAAATGAATGGTCTTGGAAGTTATCCCCTTGGCCAGCAGAAAGCTACAACCTCTCCCCTCCTGTAATCGGTACAGAATCGAGATCGGACACCGTTCATTAACATAACGGGAAAAACTCTTAGAAATGGCTTCTAGAACCAGTAGCGACGCATATGATTAGTCGATAGAGCACACAGTAAGCCACTTTATATGTCTCCATGTACTAATTTTGAAAATGCTGGGCTTGTAGTTTACTGCTGGTCAAGGGGATAACCACACTGTATGGTCTCCCCTCAAGTTTACCTACACACTTACTTACGGTAGGCATTTCACGATTGCATAAACTCCATGTATCCAATTTGACGAGAGATGACGTCCTATTAATGTGCCCTCAGGATACCTAGCTAGAATCCTAGGTTCTGCTCTGGAGCTAATAATTGTAACGGCATAACAAACCGAACCAAATACCTCTGAACCCAATGCGATCGAAGGTCTTCCTATTCGTGAAATCACCATATCACCTCCTCCTAGATATTTGAGGTTGGCGTATGATTACGTAGAACTATGTGATCCCATCTAGGTACTTATCCCTTGAAGACTGTAGCTCCCTCCTCTATCTGGGAAGCAGAGGGCTCCGGATGTTTGAACTGAGCACCAACATGAAAGAGCCAAGTCTTCCATTGGCGTTTCATATCCTCGATGCTGAGGTGCTTGAAATTTTCGATCTGTCTCTCGTTAAGCCAAATCTTCTCCAGGTATTCGCGATCGTCGTCATCGTGCTCAACCCGCACCTCGAAGTCCGCGTCGAGATACATTCTGTACTTGATGTCCCTGTTAGCTCCGAACCCCTTCTTGTGGCTTTCCTCAAAATTGCGCCGAGCCACAGCTAAAAATTCCGTCTCTATTACGCCCCATTCTTTGTCGTTGAATGATCTGTGATAATTCCCTTTAATATTGACCCTGGGGAAATCACATCGGAGGTGACCGTGCAGTTCACGTAAAGTATCCTCCATGAACGCAGCATGGATCTCAGCTTTCTTCCTTTCCGGGAGATAAGCGGGTATCGTATTAACGGGATCCAGCTCCCAGGCTCCAGGGGGACCTTTCCAGATAACTTGTTGCACCCGATACTTTACAAAGTGCTCCCAGTGCGTCACCGTCTCAGCCCAGCCGAACCGGCCGCATGCGTAATCTACCGCAAACTTGTCTCCATTACTCAGAGTAACGCAAAGGACGGTATGGGGTCGTAGCATGCTACACTCTAAAGTGTTGCGTGCGGTATGCCGGATAATGGTGCGGTGAGCGTTCTTGACTAGAACCGCAAATTGTTCAACCTCTTCGACGAGGCCTATAAAACGATTAGTACGTATTAGCATATACAGGGGAAGGTGGCTTACCTTGCCAGAGCCATGTCTGAGTAGTGCTCGACGCAATAAAACCTAGGTCTAGGAGGTATTGATCTTGCATAGCGATATAGACGTGATCCTTTGCCACAGACCCGGATCGAAATTTACCGACGACCGGTTTCCCTAACATAGCTTCGATATAGCGAGGCTTCTCTTTGAGGAATATTATGCCATTGCGTTCGTAGGAACCCTCGAGGCAGGGTAAAGTCTGGAATTCCTCCATGATGCCAAGGAGACTTTTCACGAGGAGCGTAGCTTGTATAAATCGCCTGCGGAGCTGGCATATGGACTTATGCAGTGGTTCGTGAATTAATCTGCAGCTCTCTCCGCAGTAGCAAACTCCTATGGCCATTTGAGGGCCGCTTCCATTCGAGCAGGCCTCACAAAAGCTTAAAGTTCCTTGGCTACCACAAAAGGCACAGCTTAAAGGTGTAGTGGAAGTTAGGGGGAGGGATTCGCATTCATCATCACTATCACCATTTGAATCTGGTGATGCTGCTAGTGACGGTGACGAACTGTGTCCACAAATATACTTGTTCTTTCGACCTTGAAATACCCATTTGCATTCGCTAAGGTATCTGGTCTTGGCAGATTGGGCGTCGTATTTTACTATGCCCATGACAAGAAATCCACTAGCTTCGATGAAGGCAACGCGGATACCGTGGGGGACTTGATTTTCCAGTGCCTTGCTGATAATAGATTTAAGTTGGGTACACTCGTCATCATGCGCAGACGAGCCAGCTTCCTTTTTCAAGAAGATTCTGATTGCTCCGATATACTGACGATCTTGTTCCGCATCATCATGTCTCTCGTTAGTTGTTGGGTCAGGCAGACTCTCAAAGAATCGCTTTGTGGAAAGTTGACACGAAGTCAAGGCAGGGGCTCCTATAAGAACGGCGCAAAGCCTGGACACCATAGATGGTCTAGAGGCCATAGTTGTGTTTTCCTTAGCTAAACGTTACTGGTGTTCACTTACTATGACTTCTCTATGACGTTGTTTCATAAAGGGGGTTGTGAAGGTAAGAGGTGAATGGAATCAGACGAAGAAAGCAGTTGTGAATTAGCATGTTAAGTCCGGAAAATACGAAGGGGGGGGAGAAGATTTTATATTAGAGCATCCATGACTATCTGTGAAATAATTACGGGTCAGAAAAACAACTACAGTACAGAAAATCACCTGTTTGGCTATCTTTCAAGCGCCTCTTACCGCAGAAGATCGTGATGAGTCGTGTCGCATATTCACTCGTTTTAGCTTCTTCTCGTGGAGCCACTTACGACAGAAATACACTGTAGAAGGAAAGAACCTTTGTGGACGAAGACTACTTACTGCAAAACAATGAAATAACGACATATGACCTTTCGTAATACCAGGTACCTAAATACAAAGATGGTAACTGCCCATATCCCATGATCGTTCCGTGAAGATAATCAGCAGCTATAGAACACACACCCTAGCACAAAATAAGGCTAGGAATAATTTGTAAACACCTCCTCCAAGATCTTTGTGCTGGGATTGCGTAGAAGCTGAAGCAGATACGTTCACTATTTCTTATATCATAGCACTTGGCGTTGTAAAACAAATAGGCAGGGAGTAGATATAGGGATGTATGAGAGATATGTGTATAGGATACACGTAGCGTCCTCGCAGGAGGCGGGAAGACCAAGCGCTACCAGATATTATCAGATATCTACTACATTATCCGTAATACGCCTGTCCTGACGGCCACTCTGCGTATAACAACAGTCATAAGACATGATCCCTAATATCTGGTAGCTAATAGCTACCTACCTATATGAGCCATAAACTATTGAAGCTTAACTAGTTAAAATCGAGATAGTGATTGGCGCGGCTATACGGTTAAAGTCATCTAAGTGTCCTTGTACAAGCCAGCAATCCATATTCTATCATGCTTTCCTAAGGTGCTATTGTTTAAAATATTATGTGATAAGTAGGATAGCCTTAGATTTAGTATTAGCAATTTCGCATCTTAGGATTTAGCTTTCAGGGCAGTCCATTATCAAACATGAATGAACTGTCCTGGTGCGGGATTGTTCGTTGAATAATCGCCATCGTTTGACTTTATATATAACAAGGATATAATGTCCTACTCTAGTTTACTTCCGGCATTGAACGCAACGTGGGTCATTAAAATCTCGTATTCTCGCTTTCGTTACATCGCGAACATTTGACTGATCTTGGTTGTCGAAAATTATATATAATGTAGGATGGACGACCTCTTTGAATGTGTAACGACCAAACCCCTCAATATCTAATAAACTGTGCTTTTTATACACGTGTATATAGAAGCTGAGAAACATATCCAGAAGGCGGGTTATTTCGTTACTATTAAACATGAAGGCCGCCTATGTCGCAACCTTTGGATTGGCCTCAATCGTGCAGGCCCATTGTATATCTCCAGCCCCCTCATCATAAAGCCCTTACTAATTCTCAGCAGATACATTCCCAAGTCTTATCTACAATGGCGTCACCGAGGAGGACTGGGCGTAAACTTCCCCATCCCATAGATTGACTTAAGTTAAGGGGCGGACCATTGACCATCTTCCATAGCTACGTCCGGAAGACCACCAACTTCGGTGTCCACGACCACGGCCCCCTTTTTAACGTCTCATCTACTGACATGAGGTGCTATGAGCTTGAACCGGGTAAAGGAAGCCCTAAAATCATGTCCGTCGAGGCTGGCGGCGAGGTAGGTTTCCGAGTAGACGGTAATGTTACGCACCCTGGGCCTCTCCAATTCTACATGGCAAAAGTTCTAGAAGGGGAGTCTGTCAAGACCTTTGCGGGTAATGGAGACGTCTGGTTTAAGATCTTTAACGACAATCTAGAATTCACCGACCGTTGGCCCGAGTGGCCTAACTGGGGCAAGAATGAGGTCTCGGTCACGATCCCCTCCTGTCTAGCTCAAGGTGAATATCTCCTTCGTGTGGAGCATATAGCACTGCATAACGCAGCGAGATTGAACACCGCGCAATTTTATCTGGGATGCGCTCAGCTTCATGTCTCTGGAGGTGGTACCAAAACTTTCCCGGGCGTGTCGTTTCCTGGTGCTTATTCAGTATGAATTTACTCCTAACGCTCATAGGATCGCTATAAAACATTGTGTGCTGATTATCCTGCAGGCTACTGATCCAGGCATTCTATTCGACATCCAACAGTACCCAGCGCCCACCTCTTATGTCGCCCCAGGCCCCGCCCCTATCTCTTGTTAACTACGACCTAACTAGTCGCATGTTAAGAGATAAGGACTAATATAGTGAGTAGGATGACAAAAAAACCAGCAAGAGGATTAGTGGGGGTTGAGAGGTGAAGGGGACTCCAATCCCCTTATATTTAGGGAGAGGTGGACGTTAAAAAGCCCTTAGAATATATCACATACGCGACTATCTAGCAGCCAAACACCTGTTACTCGGTGGATGGCTTAATACACCGAGGATCATTTCTGACTCTCTGATGGATTTTGTATAAGAATACAACAATAGACCCGATCGATTATGTGTACTGTCCCCTTCTCCTTCCTGAACCCTAAACGTAAGGGGTTATATTCAGAGTGAACTAGACATCGTTGCATAGCTCCTTTTCGTAGTAGACCTCTTTTGATTATGCGAGATCGAAACCTGTGGAATAGGTATCTGGAGCAGCATCTCCCGGAATGTTTATCGGACCACAGATATGCGTATGCATAGGTAAGTACCTAACCTAGGCCCTAAGAGTGTCAACACATGGATGTCTCCAACTGCCTAGCCTAGGTACCTCCTCTTTATAGGCGATGACGTTCTTTCTCCGTCAATTGCACATATATAATGCGGCATACCAAGCTAAGCGCTGGCTGTTGGATCACCTATAGGTGTAAGAGATTAAAGCCAATGCCGAAGCTTTAATGAGGTTCTTATGAAGACATTCTTTGACCTTGGCAAGTCTAAGGAGATGTAAGACACAGCTATTAAATCTAGTTAGTCTCAGCCGGAACTCTAGATGAGACACCCGGGATTCGTCTAGAACAAAACCAGCACCGTATTCTTAGGCGAGTAAAGTCGTTTGGAATTTCCAACGGGCCCGGGCTTTTCCACAAAACACCGACTGAGAAGGGGTTTCAATCGAATATCCGGCGACGCGAACCGAAACCGACGTCTAAAAAGCACACAAACCGTTTACGATAGCTACCCCTGGAGTAGATAGTATGGAAGCCGAAATCAAAGGCACGGGCTGTATTGAATTCCCTAGGGGACTAGCCAATATAAATTATATGAGCAGTTCTCGTATTCCCAAAATAAGGACCTCGAACGCGCGAAGCTTTGACGCTTTAAGGGGGTGGCTGATACCAGGTACTATCTGATGACAACCGAAAAAAAAGAAAAAAGAAAAAAACCCTCCTTTACAAATCGCAAAAAGGCGGAAAATCCCGAATTCCGGCTCACCTTGTTGCCTGCTATCGAGCCGTCTTTCGCCTCGCGTAACGTTGTTCTCTTTGTTATTCTACGTAGGTACATGGTAAGGCAGAGAGAGTAAGCACCTTTAAACCCCGTTCCCGGTCTTAGTGCTACGGGGAAGGGAGATAGCTTAACCTAGTATTGCTTCAATTTAATGATAGGGCTAGCCCGCACGGTCACCCTCAGGTTGACTCGAGGCTCGAGCAAGTAGAACGTATTCTCGGCCGAAAAAAAAGAGGACAACTCACCTTCCTATGCAATCTTCATAGCAGGGAATATGGGTCGGACCTAAATCGACAACAATCGAGCGTATAGCAGGGTACAAGCAACGCGTTTACGTACCCGTCTTATAGTTCGAACTGTTGATGAACCCCATACACGTCCACCGTCCACGTGTTGCAGATGCACTTTAGATCCCATGACAGATGGTGAGACCTATTAACGCGTAAATCACCTTCCAGACTCGACGGTTGTTCGTGCCCATCGATCCTGATCGGCATGCAATGCCGCGCGCCAACAGGAATGCCAATGTTTGAGGCGGCTTGTCCCAGAACCAGGACCGCACGGGCCAGCGTTACTTGTTGCGTTGCCGCTACGTACGTACAAATCGGGCACTAACAATAGATGGGTTTCCTGTATTATATGGATGTCCATCTCCACCACACAATAGCCTATTGTACGATGGAATTCGGTTCTATATTCCATATTCCAATTAATTAACTAGGTAGTTATAGTCGAGATATCATTCCATATTCCGATAGCTATTCAATTGTCATCTTTCAGGATCTTATTATAAAATATTCAAGTAACTAACTAGGTAGTTAGTGTAAACTAATAGTTACAAATCCAGTTTCAGAGGACTAACTAACAACTTTAATAAATCATAACTAGTTAGGTAGGTACCTAATACCATACAGTACGAACAACCCACCCTCATCAACTGTATACGTAGGATAAGTCGAAACCCAAACCTGATATTACGATATTACCGGATTCGCCCTTACCCTTCTTTCTCTCAATATTTCCTCCAGATTACGTACCATGCATTGGCCTCGCAACCAGAGGGGTAAACGCATAACTACCTACACATAATGCATACCTAGGTACATACACTCATACATCTCTGACTTGGCCAGCTTTCTCCATACGTACTGCAAATCAGCGATCGAACCAAGTCCAAGTCGAGCGTTATCATTTTATATTGGCCCGTTCGGCGGGCCGCTGTCAGAATGATGTAAGTGGCTTGCGACTAGACCGAAAATCCTCATTTACATAAACAGAAACACGTACGCTACGCTACATACGCCAGAAAAGCTTTTTTTTTTTCTCATCTAATAAACAATGGCTTTTTTTTTTTTACCCCTGGATTACCGCAGGATTGAACAATTCATTACATAGGATTGAGAACCTGTTTGGTAATTTTGTGCAGCTAGTTGTGCAAGCCGTCCAACGAGTCGATCTTGTCCGAACTAATTCGCAACACACACCTAAATACAGTGTCATTATTCGTCTTTATGTTCGTCCTTACTAAGGCCAGGTACTAGCCTCAACTCAACCCTAATTAGGTAGATGTGCCTGATGATTATCCTCCGCGAAGCACTAGACGCTCGTCAGACAGGGAAGCACCTGGGTAGGTAGGTAGGTAGGCTTACGCGAATATTGACTACATCACACCTTATATTGACTCCTAAATATGCCTATCCAAGTAGCTTTACTCATCCCCGAGTAGCTCTAGACCTTCTAACTATTAACCATTGGTGATTGCTTATTGACCTTTTTATTATTCCTGTATGTACTCGGTGATGCGTCCTTACTAAGAGCACCCACCTCCTTAATTCCCATCCCGTCTGCCTCACCATCCCGCGTCTTCCGCAATCGAGCCCGGAAATCCAACAAATCCCATCTAGGCGCTTACTTTTCGTACGTTCCGGTCTAAAATGATTGCGATTGCCGCCAACTACTCCCTTCTCCCCTTGCGGTGGATACTCATATACCGAGCCAGAGAATAAAATCCGTATCAAGAATAGAATGTGTCATCGTTCGCTACGATGCCGAGTATATGTGTGCGCAGAACCCCTTGACTTTGTCCTAGAATCTCATTCTCCTGAAAACGCCGGCCTGGTATCTTGAAAATGCAATGCAGTGGTCCAATTGTGAATCCGACCAGAAAGAGATCGTGTACATCGTTAGCCGTTTCTGAGACGGCTTCCTAATCCATCCGTAGAAATCAGACCACGCTGTCTCATTCGGCATCCGGTGGGTCGGGATTGGTGGTTCGAAGTACTTTTCGCGAGTAATCGTGGTTATCTTGAAGAGTGTTGATGCTCTCCTGACTCTTATTCTCGCGGCTGTAAATACCCACTGCAAATGGGTCCATGCGGGGGTCATGCGGCATAAATCGACTATTTCTTCGGCCTCCCGATGCAGCATCACCATCCCATACCGAGGCCATTGCCGTTGTTGGCGTGCTCATCATACCCGCCGAACTTCCACGTTGGCTTCCAGGAGAGTCCGCGAGAGCGTCACCTTGGTCTCGTCTTCTACGTCGGAGCCAGAAGAAAAGACCTGCACCCACGGCCATACCCACGGCTGCAAACACACCAATTGCTATGCCAACTGCCGCGCCAGTTGAAAGACCGTGTTGACTTGTCGTCGGCTCACTCGTGTTGGCATCCGGTGAGGTCCCTGAGTCCGTAGCCGTGGGCATAATAGTAACCGTCTTCACAGTACCTCCCGCTGTGACCGTGGACACGCTCGGCGTAGTAGGCGATGTGGAGCCATCCGAGGATTTCGTTGTATCCTAATACCAATTAGTACAATATTCCTAATAAAAAATGGTCTTACAAAAGGAGAAATAACAACACGCTGGGATTAGTAGAGCATACAGGAACGGCCGTGGTCGCGTGGACTGTCGGGGTAACAGTAACGGTGTTTTGTAAAGTCCTTGTGATTGGGTCCTGATGCCGGACTAAGTCTTAACGAAATGTTCCTCCCAAGCTCGACGACGAGCGGCTGTACCGAAGACACGGCAAAAGAAAAGAGAACCCCGACGATATGAATCGAAGAGGCGCCAATTTCTTAGGTAAAAAAAACAAAACTGGGTGACTTACGGGACTTGACGTTTTAGTAGAAGAGCCAGAGCCGGCGGACTTGGTACCCGAAGGCTTATGGTCTAGAGAGATATATCCCCATAATCCATCACCTCCACACGTATCGGACGGGAAACCGGGACATTTCGAATCGCACTTGTCGGTATCGACCTGAGTTGCCTTGTCAGGTACGTAATCACTACACCAACATTCGTCATCTTTAACAATAGCAAAAGCGAAAGTGGCGGCACAGAAATCGTGGCACAGCCCGTCAGACTGGTATATACTGCTATCTTGGGAACATTAGTTTCATATGTAAGATATCATATTAGATATATTCAGCGAACATACTGCCTTGAGTCGATGCTGTGTTGATATTTGCACAATAAGCCATAGGAATAGATTGGGCATGGCTTAGTTTAGTAAACAGGGCCATTAGGCCCATATGGGCCACAAGTCGGGTTGTGAAAGGCATGGTTCGAATGTATTGAACGTTTGAGATCTGAGGGGAAATACTATTAGTAAGTGCGATGAAAGTCGAGCAGATGAATTCAACTGCAATCAAATCTCATTCAGTACGAACAAGCAAGGAAGTAAACTCACCAGTAAGCGAACGTAGTTTGAATAGCCAGCCAAGCAATCCAAAAAATCACAGCACGAATGTCACAGGCAACCAAAGAAGTTGCTCGCGAGTATTGCCATGACAAGCCAAACAAGCAACTCTCAATTGAGGCGAGCGGATTCGCCGGAGGGTCACCAGTTGTAAAAGGCAAACCTGTAACAGAATGCCAACGTGACCGTAGAGCTATTGATGCCTTCAGAAGAGAGGCGTAAAGAAGGCACGGCTCACGGTATAGTGTGGACCAAGTCTCAGAGAGAGAAAGATACGAGCGAACGGACGAGGAGGAGAAGATGGAAGGGATAGATAGGCCTTAAAGGTGGTAGTACACACACTGTGGTGGCCCTTTGGTGGGTGGTGTTGTGTGGGTGGCAGACCGGACAGGCTAAGCAGGGTACGAAGCAGGGCACGAAGCAGGGCAGGTAGATAAAAAAGAAAAAGGCAGGGATTATGGGCAGAAGGAACGGATTGGATACGTAGATACGTAGCGGTCGGGAAAGCTGGGATTCACTTATGAGTAGCTGCTAGGATAACCTGGGATGGAGCCTAGTAATGGAACCTTTAGGAATGCGTGAGCGCTGCAAGCACCTGGGCAAGTTGCAGGTCGCAGATTGCCAAGTCCACGGCCAATCGGGCTTGACGAGTGGATTCAGAAACGTCAAAGGCCTCTCTCTCTACACTATGTATTCGATAGTGACCGGGGAGAAAAAAAATCAAACTTGGTGAGATAGATATGTTGGTGGATAGTAACAAGATACCTTGTGTTTGTGTTAGATATCAAGGTGAGTGATTTGTTTCTTCTTTTCTTTTCTTTTTTGTCCAACCCTCTCTTACACACGAAGCCGAGATAGAGTAGAGATAGTGAACAAAAGATAAAAGGACCGGTTCAACACGCGAAGTGGCTGTGTGCGCTTGTAAATTCCGAACGCAACCAGTTTGTTTGTGCTAAATATGCGGCTTGATAGAATTCCCTATGGATATCGGTATGTAATAGGTATAATGTGAGGTATATGATAGATGTATGTAGTAGGTAAAATGTACGAAGAGGTATGTATCGACGAGGAGAAAAAAAGAGTGTATGTATGTACGTTGTATGTAAGTTATGTGAGTACGAGAGCAGGGATACGGTGAGCCACGACGAAGAATGAACGGGGTTCCCTGTGAAACGAGCGAAGGGAAGGTGATCGGAAGCTACCGTACTAAACCCTCTTGGAGATTTCAAAGATATTAAGCAACGAATGATTTCGAATAAAAATGAAGCTAGAATAGAGTAAAATAGAGTAAAATAGAATAAAGTCGAATCTATCGTTGGACAAGGGAAACAAAAAGAAGAGGAGGGAGGAAGCAGAAGTTGGGGAACCCTACGAACTTGGAATGAAGAAACTAATACGCGGTGGGCTTGTAAGAAGAAATTCCGAGAATAGCGAATAGCGAATGAGCTTCGACGGAAGCTTCAGAATTCAAGATACGTAGAAGCCCATTGAAGACCGAAAGACCGTGTATGGACCGTGTATGAACCGTGTAAATGCGTGTACATAAATGAGTGTGCATGTGTTACTCAAATCCAAAATCCATACAAGAAATGACTACCTTTTTGGGATTAGATGATGTTTCGGCTAAATCTATCAGCTTCGAGGCCGGGCGTTCTAGTTTAGGTGCCCGCCTTACCCACTGTGTACTACATTACATGCCTAGGCTGCTAGGTTAGGTAGCCTGTAGGTAGTCTACCCCGATACTTCAGTCAATATATGTAAGCTAAGCCCTTCCACCTCTTTGTGCCAACCAAACGTTAAGCGGCGTCGCTTGCAGATCCAGTTTATCGGACCCGTTAGCAGTTTCAAACGACAGAGCAACCATCGAACTTACTGGTCACGACCACCACTCTGGGAAGGTGGATTAAGGCCTAAATACGTTCTGGACATTCTGAATATAGGCTTGTCATCACTAACGTCACTAACGTCACCTTAGCCTTTCGTAACTCTTTGCAAGTTTTACAAGTTGCTCGCTTCCAATAACTAGCTAGTTATACCTAGATACGTGCACTAGTATTGGACTGGCCGATTCCACTCGCTTATCCCCAGACCATTTTGTATTTTGTTTCATTTTATATCTCACTTACTCTTGCGGCACGTCTCAAATTGCAACATTTCTCACATATTTACGCACGAACTCCTTTGAGCTGAGACCCCCTGGATATGAGGATTTTACGATACGAGATACGAGATGCCACTGTTTCCCGACAACGCACGAACCACAAGCTGAGCTTAGAGGCTTATTTATTTTCTTCCATTCGCCGTGCATATGCACGAGCGCGGTGATTGTTTCCCACTGGACTTACTCAACAGCAACGCCACGCCTTAGCTCTCCCTCTTACCTTGTTTAGATACTTCAACACGTTATCTCGCCGCCTCTTTACACGCTTAGAAATTGGTATACAGTAAGTATTGTGGCGTCGTAAGATTTAACGACATTATCGCTAACTCCTTAACACATTTTTCTTCTTTCATTTAATATAAGAAATAGGATCCTTGGATAAATTAAAAAAAAAAAAATTTCTACGGGCATCCATGCAAAAATTATCGCATAATTATTGCAGTCTCATCCGTTCGCTGTTGATTTGCGGGTTTCGTAACGGAATTCGGTCGGTCATTAGGAGCGAATTCAGCGACCGTATGAGATGGACAAGAACTACGTAGGCTACGTGGTGTGCGATGCCAGCACGAAAACCAATCCAGATCGTGGTTCTTCGTGAAAGCGGGTTGCGCTGCTCACAGACCTCACAGACCAGATAGATGTACGTGCTGTTCGGTCTCGGCGGAGAATCGCAAAGGGAACCACTTTCAGACCCAAGCATCTCATGAGACTTCCAAGTTGCGTAAATCACCCCACACCTGTCGGATGCCCGAATCTCAAGTCGGGATGGTCTCCAGAACGCCTTATACTTTATTTACGCCGGAATTCCTTGTGATTGCTCAATTGCTCGTATCACTCGACTTAGTGTATCGCACTATACCTGCAACCCCCCCTTCGAGTGAGCAAATACGGGTCTGTACGGGGTGGCTGTAAATAGCCGATCACGTCTGCATCCCGCATTGGTTTGCCGAACCTCTAAGCTTTTTGGGGCTACGCGGCATTATGAACAATAAGAGCCTTGAAGTTTGTGTAACGTGTTATACATGTATTGTATATATACAGTACACCAATAAGTAAGAGACGGTGAGCGTATATATACCTATATTTCCCTTTTTAAGTCGTTTTCATTCCATCCCATCTCATGGCTATTCCATATCTTTTCATGCAAATGCCGGTTTGTCAGTCTACTTTAAATACTACGAGCCGCCGTTATCGACCCGTTCACAGTCCAAGATAAAACAGTACTACGCCGCCATGCATAATCTATTGTAGGGATACAGAAAATAAATAAGAGGCTGGAGTTGTAAATGGTTTGCTTACTTACCGCCCCTCCCCCACATTATCATAGATGTAAAGAATGAGGTGATGATGGCAGCATGACCACCTAGGAACACTTACATGCCTTGTTCTCATGCAGTACAATGCACTATCACCATTATCACCACTAGTTTGGGCGTTCCCTCACCTACACATGACCGATTTCGATAGGAATCCCTTTTCACCCCCGGGTATCGCTGCGAACCTTCGGGATGTGGTCCTCGATACACTGCGCACATGGGCATCGACAAGACCAAGAATGGTTCAAGATGGTGCCAGAATTGCAGATCTCCAGCCGGGATACGCCGCCCAAGAATAAATCTAAGGTGTAGATCTGCATCTCGCGTCATGATACTGCATCGTTAGTTAGGTTACGGTACTCCTCAGTGCGGGGGTTATCGGTCAGTTACAATCCAGACGACGATGGCTTCAGTAGATGGTAGTTGCCTTAATTTATTTAAACAATAATTATTAAGTAAACTGTATTTGGACAATTTTCCCGAGTCGATTTTGGAGTTTCTACGGAAGCGAAGTTTCATACCCAGCTACGTCTCATCGCCGAAAATCTATGACGCTTTGAAGCTGTCCCGGCTTAAATGGCCTTCCTGTTCGGGATGAGCATGTCCACCCCTCCGCACGCAAATCCGAGATGCATCCTTTTCTTCCGATTTTAGACCGGGAGCATCGATAGCACCATGGTATGCGTACTGGCGCTGGAATATAAAGGTAGGAATACACGTGAGATAGACGTATCTATACATTTATTTGGTATCGAGTTATCTCAGTGGGACTCAGACTAGGAGGACGGTTTTTTGTATCTTTTGAGCCACAGCACTTTTTAGCCAATCAAACCCCTAACATACCCCTCCCACCAAAAACCGTCTCCTAGTCTGAGGTATGAATGTGATCGTTTGTATGTGAGCCTACCACATCAAAAATCCTAAATATCAAAATAATCATTACAATCAAAAAATAAACATCAAAATTTATTCTAATATATATAATTAAGCTATTGCGAATTCAATACAATTTTTTTTATATTTTTACAACGTTTGGTTGTTGGTATATTCCATAAAGAGGGATTTATCATCATTACCATACGATACACCAAATAAGTTTTCTTCTAAATCATCAATATACTTATCAATATATTCAAACCTTCAATACGAAATTGGTCTGCTGCTTTTTCAATTTACCTGAATTACTTTTGAACTGCTTGCTAACGTATTTCAGGAGCCCTGAACCCTAATCTCTGACCGAACCGCTCGCGTTTATTTTCCAACGCAAACCACGCGTTTATTTTCCAACGCGAACCACGCGTTAGAATTCAGTTTAAACGCAACATCAAAGAACCAAGCTCTTAAATAACAATACGAACGTACCCGAGGCTAAAAAGGGCTGCTTTTAAGCTATCAACGAAGTTTGGGATTGATTGAAGCATTGTTGGTTATATTATTGCTGAGTGTCATGCGCGATTTTTACCCTTCGAATCCAATAATACATCAACATTACGATAGAAAAATCAGGAAAAATGCTAACGGGCTTTAGAATACCTATCACTAGCCCTCACCGTTTGTACGAAATGGATAGAGCCTTTCGTTGTTTTGTTGTTGCTTAGTAGGGGTGGTGATCAGACGACGTATAATGTATGGACAAAATTTCGTGATTACGAATAACGTTTTCATTCTTCTATTATATTATATAAAAATTAAATACAGGGCTTTATATCAACTATCGCTACCTCCGACCGTTTAAATATTAAGGATATCTATTGTTGTTGTTTAGTTATTGATTATTTTCATAAATAAAAATTGTTTTTATATAGTGTTGTGGTCGATGAACTCAAAAAATCACATTCGTACCTTAGACTAGAATTTTTGGAACAGCAGCACAGCCCCACAGATACATCTGCACGGACCAGATTGAGTGGTGGCTGTGGTGGCTGGTCAAAAATTCTAGTCTAAGCTCGCTAAGATAAGTATCGAGACTCCAATATTACAAGAATAATTAATGCACGTATGAGCATTCACGAACGCTAACAATTAGGTTAGGTAAATAAGCGGTATTTAACCCCCCGATTTGCGCAAAGACCTGTGGTAATCTCACCAACCCCTCTAATTTTCTACTGTTAATTCGCCTATCGTCTATCATCAACAGGATGAAGTTGCCACTTCCAACAACAAAGCAAGTCTAGAAGCATCTTATATGAAAATTCTCTCTTGGTAAAATTGTCAACCGGTATTTTTATTATTACTTTCAACAGCACAGATCCACCGAAACCTAAACCGAGGTCCGTAGATCATCGTGAGTAGTACGTACTAAAATCCTCTTGTCTCATCTGCTTTTTTTTTCTCGACGAACCCCACATGGTAAACCAATGCGGGTCGGGGATGGTTTTACAAGACTTACAAGACTGAAACATACCACAGAACACTTCGGATTCTAGAGATTTGTAGGAATATGAAATCCTGAAAAATGGAATATCAACCAGATGCCTGCAGCCTTGAAATAATAGTTTATTGGTATCCGACATGGTGGGTGCTTGAGCGGATATACTTCAGCCGCATCCGTAGCTCAGGTGCACAAGTACCTCTTAACCTAGTAACTAGCAAGTCCTTTATATTAATGCAGGGTAAATATCGTACAAGATATTTCGGGCCAATAAGGTGCTAATAGATCAGATACTCTCAAATTAATTTTAGAGGGTCTTCAGAAGGTCCCGTCGGTCCCGGGTCAGGGATTGAACCTTATTCTCCGACGTCATCGACAGCCCCCCTGAAAGTGTACCTTATAATTGGCAAACGTTAAATCCTATCCGGACGTGTCTCTCTATCTTCGACCTTCAGGCTTCGAGTAATTTTAAAATTGGACGCTCCTAGCTAACTCTAGCGCAAGCTCAAAACTCCAAATGGTCACAACTCGGACCAGTAAAAACTTAGTCGAGCTGTTAGTGTGTAAGACGCCTCAGAAATGGTCAGGTACAGAGAAAGTATGATTGGTTGGTTAGATCTAATCCAATTGCCCGGAACCTCCGCAGATTTTCCTGGTCGATGCTTTTAGCTTCCCCTGAGATGACGATCGACGGTGCCATGCTTCACAGATCACACACTATCGTCAATCGTCAGCCCCGATGCGCTGGGCTGCGTTGATCTATGCGGTTTGTCCTTGAGCTCTGACTCCTACTTAATCAACCGGTGCCTGACCATCCGAGCCCTTTCGCCTTTCGGACGAGCACGTTGTTGATATGGCATACGGCCCGTCGTCATTGTGATTATGCGTGTTGCTGAGTTGCTGTATTAAAACATTGGAATAAAACATGGCTATTCTGCGCATTTATATTAACCTGCCGCGCCGGTGCCGTTTTAAATCGAGAGGCACCTGAAGATCTCAATAAGCAAAGACTACGAGGATACCAATCAATTCCGTTTACCTCTTGTCGACTTTTGTTGCAGGCGCTCCGGAAGAGCATCCCGCGTACGGCTGGCTGCATTGATATGTCCTCTCAATGGCACAAACCCCGACTGTTTGTTTATTTTCCAATTCTTCAGAAGAACGTGTATGATAGCAACTTCCATTTTACTGGTGCGGAAATACATACATACATACCTATCTACCTATACAAGCACGTATGTAAGTGTTCTATCCACTTCATCGTTTATAGACAATAGACGGGCCGTGAGGCCTCTTCGGGTGCCTTGAAACCGTCTACACTAGTTTCAATCGTTCTAAATCAACTATTACGTTAAACAAAACCAGATCGCTCGGATACACAGCTATAAGATACTATCCTAGACCCATCCGTCGTAGTTCAGGTACGCGTACTTCATAAAATTGCATTAGCGCCAAAGCTACCAAAGGAGCAATTTCGCCAAACGTCAACGTTCTGCATAAAAGCCGAAGGCACCAGTGGCGGTTGTGGACATGCCTTAGGGTAGTTAAGCAAAGCCAAGGTGATAGTGGCTTAGGAGATGGCTGAAAAAAGTGCCGAAAAGACGTAACAGGTCGCTTTTCGGGCTATGAAGTATACAGTATACACCTTACCATTAGGTATCACTACCTATCTAATTACAACATACGCCACCAGTTGAAAATTTGAGCTGAGTGCCGCCCCTATCCCAACGGGTAGATATTACACCGTCTTTCAACCTCCACTAACCACGCGAGACGATAACGGCGGAGAAGACCGTCGGAGATTCGCTTAATGCAGGCACGAATTCTCCGTCTCCTGCAATAATCGGGTTACCGAAAAAGCGTGGCAGATTATGCTGGCTGCCGAAGGTGTACAGACACAAACCTCCATTACGCGGCCGACGGCCTGTATAAAGTAGAACAGTGACGAATAGTGAAACCTGAATACGCGTACATATTCCAGTCGCGTGATGTTCGTGTAAACCATAGCCAACTACATTTATCTTGTCTAATGTGAAGCGAAATGGTAACAGGTTCTCGAGAATGTAAAACAGAAATGCGTCTTGGATTGTTACGCTGCGTACCTAGCGTTAAGGGTCGAGACACTCATCTCCATGTCACCAAGAAGACAGAGTATGATATATACCGAGCCTAATATAGAATACCTATTGGTCGCGAACATAGTCATGACACATAACCAAATCTGGTAGGTGTTATAATCCTACCTAGCAACACAAGTTTTATAGTCGATAATAAATTCCCAATGTGTCAGTGATGCATTGTAACTGCACAGGGGAAATAGCTGTTTGCTCAAATCTCTACCTAGTTTACTGTACCAACTCACTAATATATGCCACCTATTTAACCTCATCCCTTGAATGGCGCTTCACCAAGACATGTCAACACTATTGAGACGAAAAAATGAACTAGGCAAACATGTGTTTACTCCTTACAGTAACATATAAACACACTCAGCTAGCCCCTTAAAGGATTACAGCGGCTGTATTACCCTCCCTCGTAACACACAGTATAGAACAGCTCACCCACGAACAACAACCGTTCAACCAACCTAGGTAGACAGACACCACAGTCACGTTGAACGCTCTTCTCGATTGGGACATGATCAAACGAAAGCGGGTATTTTTATTCACTAAAACAGAATCCATTCGCGGCAACACATCGCGATACATGTAACGTAAATCCATCTCTGCCAACCACTTCCCAGTTCCCCAAGCCCGAAGGGGAGGGGGGGATACTTCGATGCGCCCTCATTTCCCATTCCTAGCCTAGCGAAATAGTAAAAATGCAAAACGCAGCCGACGCCTTCGCCAAATGATGGCCCACCCGTTCGATAACTCCGTTTCGTTCCTATCCGACTCTTGCCTAAACCAGAGATTGCACGCGTGTATACCTCTTAGTAAGGGGTGGGTAGGTAGATGGGCGGATAGGCACTACACACACCCCGTCACCCTGTCGGCGAGACAGCCGGACTGCTCTCCCGGCTGCCCTTATGCAGACTCTCCAAGCTCTCCACCATAGCTAAGACCCTAGTGCGCGGGCGTTCCATCCTCACCGCCTGCGCGGAGAATACGTCTTCGTTGAGATCTACGACCGGGGAGCGAGACGGCTTTCTCTTTCGGGACTCGCTGCTCCCTGGGTCTGCGCCTAGTAACCGCATGCTTTCCTCGCGCAGAAAAGACGCTGTTCGGAAGATGGGCGTGGTTGGTTGTCGGCCCCTGTCCCGGTCTCGATCTGGACTACGCTTCCACTCCGCGTCGAGCTCCGCGCCAACGTCCCGCAGGATTTGCTGTTGTTCCGCTTCGCGGGCTGCGGCCTCGGCCTCCGCTTCGGCTTCGGCTCGACTTTTGCCATCTTCCTCTTCCCCTGGACCCGAAACTGGGGTCCCAAGATCCCGTTCTTCCGGGACGGTGACGTTCCCGCTCTCCGTAATATCCACCTCTCGCTCTCGCTGGACCTCCGGCCGCGGCGTCGGGTTCGGACTGACGAGAACAACGTCCTTCCCGCTCTCGATATCCGGCTCGGCGTTGACCACGCGCAGGGGCTCCTTAGGCACCGTGAACATGACTTGCACGAGCCGTCTCTCGATGGCCTTTTCGATGTCCCATTCTTCGTCCTCGTCTTCTTCCGCCGCTGCTAAACGGTCCTGAGCACCACCACCACCTCCCGCCACGCCTTTCCCTTTTCTTTTCTCGTTATACCGCTGCTCTAACCCCTCCCAATCTCCTCGCCCGCTCTTCCGCCGCAACAAACCCCCCGCTGCGATCTCGCTGAGCCCGCTGCGCGGCATGTCGTAGTCGTTTGCGTCCGCGAAGGCTTCGTCCATGCGTTTTTCCCGGTCGGGCGTTTCGGGGGGACTTGGGCTTGTAAAAACACGACGCAAACTGCCGAGCCAGTTCCGCCGGGGCTTGTTTTTGCTCGGACTCCCTGGCGCATCGTCGTCTTCCCGGCCTTTGCCCATAAGTAAAGCCGGCCCCTCGGCCTGCAGCGCCGCAAAACTGCTCCTGGCAGTGTTGTAGCTGGGCGCCGAGCTCGAACTGCTGCCGCCGCGGTTTTCGTCGTTCGTGTTTGTCGCGGCTCCTAGGGCGGCGGCTGCGAGGCCGAATCCGGTGCGTAGGGCCGAGCGCACAGAGTCGGAGCGGCTTACGCCTATATCCTTGCGGCTGGACTCGGAGATGTTGCTTCCTGTTCGAGAGTCATCGGGCCCTTTCCTCGTTGGGGAGATTGGCCCGGAGGCAGCAGCCGCGCGCGCTGTGTTACGGCTGGTGAGTAATGCATCCATAGCCTCGACATCAGTCATCCAATCTTGGACCTCCGGGTCTGTGGTGAGACGGCGTTCCTCGGGACTAGGCGTTATCGAGGCACGATTTGATGGTGGAAACGAAATCTGGTTCTCCTGCGTCGTCGGCGTGAGGAAAGGATCGGAGTCGTGCCTTCCATCGATATTCATGTCGCGTAAGGGACTGACAGGCTCGCTTGTAATATCACCGTCGTGGAGCGAGCCGTCTTCATCTGCTTCAATGATAGGGTGTATAACGCCTGAAGGTGGATCGTAAGTATTTCGGCGAGGCAGTGGCTTCCTTGCTACCTGCGCTGGAGGCATACCGCCGTACCACGATTGATGGCCAGCGTCCAAACTGGTACGAGCGTGGAGGCTCTGGTAACCGAGCGATCGGTTTCCACGTAAGTATGGATCAGGGCCACCTGTATACCACATCCCTCCGGGATGGTCTTGCTCCATCATATCGCCGTCGTGAGGTAAGAATCGGGAAGTGTCCTGGGCGAGAGCGCGGATAGCGGAGTCTCGGATCGTACGCCTATGGCGTTTCCTACGGCGGTATACGACGAATAGTAGAATACCAATGATAATAGCTACACAACCCAGACCAACCCCTAATCCAACCCCTAAGCGTGTTCCAATATCGCTATCACCGTCATTTGTGTTATCACCTGGATTTGTGCCGGCAAAATCTGGATTCGTATAGTCGCTAGACCAGCTCATCGACGTCATGTTAAGGAACATAGGCATACTATCCCCTCCAGTCGCTTGTCTTTTAGTTGTAGTTCCAGATGATGATATATTATAGCCTCCGTAAACCATCATAACATTTCCAGGGAGCAACGCCGCGCCATGTCCATACAATCCAGGTCCCGGTGGTTGAACATTAGGAACAGACCACTCCCACTCCCCGTTTCCGCCGTAACTAGCCCCAATGTTAAGAATAGCAAGTTGTGGTGTAGCAGCTTGGGTCAAGTCACCAACCCAGCCGCCTAAAACAATCAAAGAAGTTCCATCCTCGCTTAATACTGTCGTATGGCCAGATCGACTGTCTATCGTGTCGACGCCGTTGCTCTTGACTGCAAGTTCGGTGTTGGTGGATCCTGAACCCCCTACGTTGATATCGGAAATAAAACTCCAGCTCTCCTCAGGTAAACTCCATATCGCTACAGTACTCATGTTAATGAAAGCAGTTTTCGTATGACCGCCCAAGAGCACATAGTTGATTTGCTGTGTAATTGTACCTGAGCGATTTGACACAGAGGGGGATAAGCCGGTGAAAGTGAACCCGGCCTCGGGTACTGGAGGGCCTTGACTGGAAACCGGACCAACCGTATATTTCCCTTCACCAGTTGCCGATGGCGAGATCTTAACCATCTGGTTCGAGTAAGCGGCCTTCGCTTGTGACGAACTTCCTTCGGCTGTCACATCGGGACACATTCCTCCATAAACATAAGTATTCGCTGGCGACAGTACGGGTGCCAGCGTACTTGAGAAACTAAAACCGCTGCCTAAGAAGCTTGGCCCTACTTGGACGTCATCTGCCTTGGTCGCTAGCGTGGTGCTCGCCTTGGCCCAAGATGACGATGCATCGTCGTCGGGGGACGGGTTGAACGTCCATATTTCGGAACTCGCCGGTGATGAACAGTCGCCAGCGTAAACGATGAGTGATCCATTATCTGCGAGCGACGGTATGAACGCCGTGTTGTTCGTATCCAGAAAGGGCACATTTGACGACAAAGTCTGGAACGACGGCGATGAAGCGCGGAGATTGCCTGAAAAGTTAAGCGCTAACAGGTTGACCCAATCCCCTTGTGGCGCGAAAATGTATGCAATGTTAGTAGTGGCATTGTCTTGGGCCGGCGCGGGTTTCGACTCTGGAATGAAGATAGTCGTGGGGATATACGGTAATGTCTGAGCTACACCGGGTGTCGCGAACCGCGCCCATGCCGCAACGAGTATTAGATTCCGAATACCTGTCGTCACCCGCGACGCTTTTATCGTATCGGTAGCGAGCATCGACACCATCCCGAAGGAATAATTCATCGCTCTGCCTAGCTCAACCCTGTAGAAAGCATCGTCTATCTAGCCTAACCCAGTCGCATACAGAAAACCCGCGAGCGATAACCTGTAAATGATGTAAGTAAATTCGACGACGATAACGCGAACCCCACAAGATCCGGTTCTCAATTCATGACCTATAGGCGAGACTGGGTTTCACGGTTAAGACAGCCAGGCGGGGATGAGTTATGAGTTGTCTCAAGCCGCAGGGTTAGGTGAAGAGCACGGGGCAACGTAGGGTCTTGTTATTTTGGCCTGGCCGTTCGAGACAGATTGCTCCGGGTTATTGGTTATGGCGGGGGAAAATCTCTTAGCACCACACCTTGTAAGCTTGTCATACAAATAAAGTCCAGGGGGGATCAAACAGTGTAGATCAGACCGACTAGAGATGAATTCGCGATTAGAGTGTAAAAATATCAAAGGAATAATTCAAACTGTCCAAACATCTAACAGGTAGTTACATAGGAGTTGTATTACTCTATAGCAGATTTTCTTATTGCCATCATCTCTTCTTCTTTTTCCCGATCTTCTTGGCCCACGGCGCATATCAAGGTAGCACCGGGGAGTTTCTTGTTTGGAGGGGTTGAAAATCGGTTGTCAGGGCAACGATGCTCAAAAAGGAATCAATATAACGGGAAATTCCGGGCGGTTTCGTAAGTCACAGCCATCCATTTGATGAAGATTGACTCTCGTGAGATCAGCAATAACGCGTAATTCGCAATCCGATCACACACTAGTAAGTGTACGCGGTGCCACCACAATGAAATTATTGGTCGAACCAACTTCTAAATATCTCCTATACTATCTCCTGCATAAGTACATGCCTCCTACACATCAGCGGATAAAGACGTGAAATAAACTCTGTGTCTCTCCTCTAGTGTGGTGTAAACTGAGAAAACAAGGTGCCCCAACCTCCAACCCATCTTAAACTAACAACTGAAAATGTCGTGACCACATACTCGCGACCCAACCCTCTCCTTTTCGTAAGTCCAGGTTTGAATTAAGTACAGTCGGCAATCTGTTCCATCCAGCCAAACGCCTCCCGGCTTATCTCACCCTTCCCGGCAAGCTCCTCCAGTACACCCCTAACCCTTTCGACTCCTTCCTTTGCTTCGGCCATGACCGACGTGCGTCGTTGGAACTGTTTGAGCAGGTTCTCGGGAACAATAAAAGAACCGTCTTCGTTCTGGTGGGTATTCGCAGGGCCCTTAACCTGTGACGGTTGTCGCGCCCGCTTGAACGCAGCCAGCTCAGTCTTGAGCGAATTTCGTTCTATAGCGCTCTCCTCAAACTTGACCTGCAGCTTCTCATTCTCATTCTCCATCTCTGCTAGTTTTTCCGACGCTCTAACTGCGTCCTTGCCTTGAGCCTCTTCGTAGATCCTGTTAAGATGTTGTACCCTCTTGAGTTCGTCATCCTGCCTCTGAACCGCAATTTCGAGGTCTGCCTTCGCGAGAGATAGACGGGCAACCTGAGCACTCAATTCTAGTTCATTCGCCTCTAATTCTCTGCGCTTATTATCCCAGGCTGAAGTCCGACTCGGAAGCGAGGGTGCCGGAAGAGTAACCACAGTTGGTTGCTCTTCTATCTTCTTGGTCCTTGCTGTGCCAGGACGGTCCGAGAAGGCCGGGAGGACAAATATGGGGCCGTGGCCGCTTCCTCTCAACCGGTAAAACCGGGTCTGGAGGTCGACGTGGGCAATACCCCGGAGGTGATCCGCCCCTTCGCCATTTAGATCCCGTAATTTTTCTCCAACCACGTGCTTGTGAAACCACTGGCGGTCGCGTGAAGCGCCCTTTGCTTCACTCTTGTCAAGCATCTGATGGATAAACGTGAAAACATCTTCACCGGCGTTAGCCAATATCCAGCGATCCTGCGGGAACACGATTTCTCTGCCGGATCGACCATCCGGACCTTGTACGCTCAAATGTTGCGCCGGGACGATAGCCTCGCTCGCAAGTAGATCTAAAGAATTGGCGTAGGCAATCTCGAGTTCGTGCATACGGCTCATGAGATGTTGCGTGTGCAAAAGCCATTGTCCGATTAACGTGGATTTTACGTTCTCCAAGTCTGGATGCACGGCCACTTGCTCGCTTTCGGTAGGGATGATTCCGAGAAGCCCACCCACAGCCGAGTACTCGTGGTCGAGCCTCTCTAGGCATTCGTTGGCGTGCATGAGCAACGTCATATGAGTTTGGAACGGACGGACTAGCTGATCAAAGTCATTTTCGATCATATCAGGGTCAGTCTCGGTTAGCGGGCAATGGAATTTCACGCCCCCCTCATCGCTATTCTCCTTCACTAGATTGACCAAACTGTTGAGCGGCATTCGGTGCCCCTTATCGATATTATCGTATGGAACCTGTAAGTTGTTCAACCAGTCGTAAGCTTGGTGTCTTGGGAAAGCGTCTCGTTGTATCGCCCGCCCCTGTTCATCGTACTGAGGGAGATTCTCATTGTCAACCTCGGCTCCTATTGAACTAGGCGCAATGGTTGATATCAAGTGGGTTAGAGATTGGGCGTGTTGCTTGAGGGCCTCTAGGGTTGGTGCTCGACCAGGGGTTGATAAGTAGCTGCAATTGACATGGTTGAGCATTTTAGGATTTGTCGGAGGGTTCTCATGGTAGTGGTTAGAATAATAGGGCTTCGACCAGTGAGTGGCCCCGATGTATCCCTCCATGCCCTCATACACATCTTGCACCGGCTTTTCGGTCATCTTGAAAATAGTCTCACCCGGCGCACGTTTCGGCTGGTACAACTGGTACAACTAGTGTGACAATACTCCTTCTGGCAATATTGGGTAGATATTTTTGAGGAAGGGAAGCGAGAGTGGACAGGAAGAAAGAACTGGCTTGCATAGAAGTCATTCTTGATGAATCATTAAAAGGGTCAAAGAAATATTTCTTGATCCCGGAATAGCAAGACAATCCATTGAGCTACGCAACATTCCAGTGCCATTTTAGTGGCATAACACCCTCGGCCAACAATGAAAACGGCATGATAGATGCCTGCAGTATACACGTTCGAAAGCGTTTACACCGGGATACTTTTCCTTGCGCATCTCATAGATACCTCCTAGGAGATTCCGATGGAAAGGCTTGGAAAACCTCCAATAATATCAATAATATCGAATGAGTCGAATTACCAGTTTAATTGTCAATACGTACCTTACGCAGTTCGATAATTGTTACTTGTAGTTCTATGGTAACTACCTAATTGACACCCAATGGATAAGTGTACGAGGCAATGAAGATGCTCTGTGCATCGACTTCTTTATCCGGATTCGGTTGCCTTTGGCGAAATAGGTATCAATGCACGGAATGAACGAGTCTGAGACTTGACATACGCAGAAGCTATATTTACTTGCCCAAGACTTGGCAGTCTCATTCATCGGTTCCAATAAACGTTTCCAATCCTCGTCGTGTTTCTAGAAACCAAAATTAGTATCGCGTTGGAATGACATAGGTCTGTTGCGGAATTTCCAAGACACCCTGGGGCCCTCGCGTTTAGAATAGGGCCGACGCCACATCTTAATTACATGTAATTATCTACCATGTAAGCGTAGTTCGGCGCAATCGTTAATGTAATGAGCTGAACTATCGTGGCCAGAGGTGCCAGCTAGGTACTCCTTTTGTGGCTTAATTCCAGTTCTATACAACTTTGTGAGAATTGCATAGGCGCTATCTTATAACTAGGTAGTCAGAATTCTGTATCTATATGGTGAGCATCACTTCGTCGCTGAGGTTTGCCCGATTAGGGTACGCGGAGGAGACCTGAAGGAATATATTGCATGAGTCGTGCGATTGTAGATAATAAGACCGCGCACGAGTCCGCTCATCCTCATGGCGTAGATTGGAATCAATTGTATCATCGTCACATATTTTGGACTGAGACGGAAAATAACTACCACGACAACGGAGTTCGTCGGAGGCCTGGATTCGAATTTCTGTCGTTTAGTCCATACGCTAGCCTACGATAGGGGATTTTTACGCGTGCAAGCGTGTCCTACGATAGTAAAATATAGTAGTAGAAATGAGTAACCTAGCACGCAAGCGGGTTTTGTGCGGCCACATCGCCAGTTGTTATGGCCAGGAATGGAATGACACGCGAATTCTGGTTAGCTGCTTAGTTACTTAGCTGTTGTGTTCATTTTATTAGTTGATGAAATTGGTAGGGATAGCCGGTCTAATAACAAGTCTAATAACGATCTATCGCAAGCCGCATGTGCAAACGGACTACCTTAGGACTCCCAATAGCAGCTCTGATAGCTTTATTAATTGTTTTGGTTTAATCTATCGATAGTCCGACGTCATTGATGGATTTAATTGAACTAATAAGGTAATAGGTACCTAATAAGCAGGAACAACCCGAGACGATAAAGTTTCTGCACTTTCTGTTATTATTCGTTGTGCAGCTTGCGCTTGACCTTATCAATTCTTGCCAGTTGAGTCTTGGGGGACTTCGTGTTTGGTTGCTTTCGTCCTGTTTTAACCTGCTTTCCGCCATGCACTATACGACGAAGTGACGAAGCACCAAATCCCCCCCAAAACCTGTAAATTCGCCAAGTTTGCCGAGTTCGCAAACAGATGTTACCCTGCTAGTTATACATCGATAGAAGAATATATCCATCTCCGTTGGAACCTCCTGAAGGTATAGTATATTTATTATTTTTGTTTTATATACTCCTTTCGCTATCTATAGAATTCTTCATATACTTGAAACGGATTTCTAAACATTAACCAACTTCCCAAAGTTAATCGGGAGGATCCCTTTGCTGTAAAGGAACGCAGTTACCTAAATACTTTTTAAGGTTAGCAATTCTAAAAAGGAAATTGGAAGGTTCCAAGGTTGAGTGAACCATGGATCAGCTCGACAAGGGGCCCTCATGAATCACCGTCATAACTTCCCCACCCTTGCAAATCCTTATCCAGTCCCCCGTCAGAACCATACCATCCTGACCATTCAGAGCTTATGCAGATCTGACGGCAAGGATCGTCTCTAAATCCTGAAAATTTCTGGCTACCCTCACACAAGGTCTAGACTTTATTGTTGATGAGCCTCACGTTCATATCAAATACTGGTCATACAGACCGTAGTATACGTTCAACATCCACCCTCTTTTTCTTTTCTTTTTTGTGTACCAAATCGCTTTCCTTTGATAGGAAGTGATGTCCACGATATTCAACTCAGGTCTACGGAACGACGATCGCTGACGATTCGCTGGGTCGACAGTTTCCTCTTTAGCGAGAGTTACACGTACATAGCCGCCTGCGTTTTCTCTAATTTGTCTTTTTAGTTCTCCTCTTTCATCTATTACACCGCCCGCAGTTGTTGAAAAATTACACTCGGCACGGTTAATTAAGTTCCCACACACCTGAGCTCTCGTCCGATATTACTTCGGAGCTCGTTAAGGGCCACTTCTTCGGTCCGTTATAACCACAGCGTGTCTCATTAAACCAGGGCGTCGTCAACACTAAAAAATGAGCGACGACCCGAGTAGCACCCCGCCAGCTTCGGCTGCTTGTAAGACACCAATACAATTTCATGATCCGGCTTGGATTTTGATCGCTAATATGTACTTGGACAGCTCTCTACCTTACTCTTGGGCCTGTAGCTTTGACTGCCGCCGTCTATCTCTCCATCTTCCTGGTCTTGCGAAAGAGCCAAAGGCGGTACTATGCTCCCCGAACCTATCTAGGAAGTCTTCGTACGAGGTAAGTGAAGAGCCCTATAGCCAATGGCCTTTTTCCACGATTGGATTTATAAACTCACTCACACAACTTAGCGAACGATCGCCAGCCCTTCCCAATGGCCTATTTAATTGGATTGGTTCATTTTGGAAGATTCCTGATGTATATGCGTTGCAGCATCAATCCCTAGACGCTTACCTTTTCCTGCGGTTCCTGCGTATTCTAGTCGTCATCTGTTTCGCGGGATGTTGTATACTATGGCCTGTGCTCTTCCCCGTGAACGCCACGGGAAGCAACCAGGATGCTGTGCAAGTAGATATGCTCTCTTACTCTCGCGTTGATAAGGATACGCAGTCGAACCGCTATTATGCTCACACCTTTATGGCCTGGATTTTTTACGGATTTGTCATGTACATGATCTTACGCGAATCCATATTTTATATCAACTTGCGACAAGCCTTTTTGCTCTCGCCTTTCTACGCCAACCGCATCTCATCGCGAACTGTGCTCTTCGTTTCTGTCCCGGACCAATATTTAGACGAAGCTAGATTACGCAAGGTATTTGGCGACTCTGTTAAGCATATTTGGATCACAGCCGATACAGAGAAGTTGGATGATTTAGTCAAGGAGCGTGACAAGGTCGCTATGAAATTGGAAAAGGCCGAAGTTAAGCTGCTAAAGCTTGCCAACGCTGAACGCATCAAGTCGGCCAAGAAAGATGGTGCCAAGAATGAGAAGATCGAAGCACCTCTGGACGCGGAGTCAGGTAGTTTGGCTGCTCGCTGGGTTCCCGAAAAGAAACGGCCCACCCACCGACTTGGACTCCTCGGTCTCGTAGGCAAGAAGGTTGACACTATTAACTGGTGTCGCGCTGAACTGGAACGCCTTATACCGGCTGTCGAAGCTGGACAAGCAGAATATCGAACCGGAGGGAATAAAAAGATCCCCAGCGTCTTCATTGAATTCTACCGCCAAGCAGACGCCGAGTCGGCCTTCCAGGTCTTGTCCCACCATCAGGCTTTACAGATGACACCCAAGTATATCGGTGTTACGCCCGGAGAGGTTGTATGGAGCGCACTCAAGGTATCATGGTGGCAGAGGGTCATTCGAAGGTTCGCAGTACTCGCCTTTATCACCGCACTCATCATCTTCTGGGCAATCCCGGTCGCAGTGGTCGGTGTGATTTCGAATGTCACATATCTTTCCACTATTTCTTGGCTTAGCTGGATTCAGTTGATCCCTGATGTCGTTCTTGGATTCATCCAGGGCTTGCTCCCTAGTGTTGCCTTATCCATCCTCATGTCGCTCGTACCCGTAATCATGAGATGTAAGTTTGAATATCGCAGCAGATTTTGATTTCAATATCTAACATGGAAATTTAGTATGTGCTAAGCTATCAGGAGAGCCGTCTCTGTCGCGAGTCGAATTATTCACGCAGAACGCTTATTTCTTCTTTCAGCTCATCCAGGGGTTCCTGGTAATAACGCTCGCATCGTCAGCAACGGCTGTTGGGAAACAAATAGCCGACAACCCCGGATCGGTAACAAGCATCCTAGCAGAGAACCTTCCCAAGGCATCTAACTTCTACATTTCTTACTTCATCGTGCAGGGCTTGGGTGTTGCATCAAGTGTGCTCTCCCAGGTTGCTGGATTCGTCATCTTCACGCTTATGTACAAGTTCCTAGCAGGGACGCCGCGTGCTCTTTATAATAAGTGGGCAAATCTCAGCGCCATATCTTGGGGCAGCGTGTTACCAGTTTATACTAATATCGCTGTCATTAGTAAGTTTGATAAATTTGCCTTTTATAGTCTATGTAACTAATGTTATCAGGTATCACATACGCTGCTATCGCCCCCTTGGTGCTCGGCTTCGCTACCATAGGTCTAGCGCTATTCTACCTTGCATGGCGTTACAATGTTTTCTTTGTTACGGACACGGACGTCGATACTCGAGGATTGATATACCCTCGAGCATTGAAGCAGCTTTTCTCTGGTATCTACATTGCCGAGTTGTGTATGATTGGAATATTCGCTACTTCGGTGGCCATTGGTCCCTTAGTTCTCATGGTGGCGTTCCTCGTTTTCACTATTTTATTCCACGTAACTCTCAACAGCGCCGTCGACCCTCTACTATATTATCTCCCCCGAACTCTTGGCGTTGAGGAAGAATCAAAGTCCTTCCAGGTCGAGAATTCTACTAGGCACACTAGCTACTCTACTGTCCAGAACGGCGAACAGGACGGCGCCTCGGTTGCCAAGAAGGTATCCTCTGGTGATACTGCTGTTCCGGGGAAAAAGCCAGGGTTCCTATCCAAATTCCTGAAGCCGTGGCAGCATAATGATTATGAAGCGATGCGCAAGCTTGTACCTCATGATCAGGTTGATACGAACAACCTGTATACGGATGAGATTGAACGCAACGCGTACTTCCCACCGTCTGTTAGCAGCGCAACCCCGCTGCTTTGGATCCCTGAGGATCCTATGGGTATTTCGAAGCAAGAAGTCCGAGATACTGGAAAGGTGATCCCGATTACGGATGAGGGATGCATTCTGAGCGATAAGAACAAACTAGAATGGGACACGGAGACTGTACGGCCTCCCGTCTGGGAGGAGAAGATCTACTATTAGATCTACCGCTCATTGGGGTCTTTTGTGGCGTAACACACTAAATTCACTAAAAATCATCACTAGGGGTTATAGCGCCCCCGAATATTTCCCCTACAGTTGTCTCGAGTTTGCCTTTTGCTTTGGGTTACGATACCAGGTCCGGATCGTCATGATTAAGATGGAAAATTTTGTTTAGGTTGTTGTTGATTAGTATTTAGTATTATTGAAGTGGATATCGCTCGGAGGAGTACTGAAATGTCTACTATATCCTTCCAATAAATTTTTTGGAAGTGCCAAGTTAATCACCTAGTTATACATTAATGAAGACTTATGGCATTCAAATGCTACGATGGCTTGTGACTTCGACGAACTCGTAACTTTGCCATGCTTACGTGCACGATGACGTGGAATATATTTGTCTTGTAACATGTATATGCAGATATGTTTCAAACAACCCCAATAGTGAGACAGCTGATTGATAGTGTTAACATTGAACAATAAACCTTGAAGCTCGAGAGGTATTGTAGGTATCTAGGTACGTACGCATAGGTACTTGTATATGTATTATATAAGCCAATATTTCAGGTGGCTGCTGAAAAGAGCCAAGGCTGTGGCAATTGGACCAATCAATGTGCCACTTGGCCGTCTCATGACGTGCCCACCCCCAACCTTGCGTAGCATGTAAACGCTCCTTAGCCTCCTTTAGCTTTATCGCAACCCACTGTTTGTTCTCTCCCCGTACTTTCATCCACTTTCTGTTGAGCAGTCAGTCAATCAATCACCTTGGTTACCTTACAACTCGAAACCAGAACGATAAAATCCTTCTCCTTCTTTACTCCAAGCAAGTCTTGTCATCGATAAAGAAGTTCATCATCTCAATTCACGATGAGATTCTCTACCGCCTGTGTGGCTGCCATGTCCGCTAGCCTGGCTTCGGCCGGAGGCTGGTTTGGCGGATCCCAAGAAGTCGTCGTTAAGGACGTGGAGAAGGTTCCTGGTGACTCTCCGCTCGAGTTCTGCGATTCCGATCATAGCAACGATCTCGTCAAGATTGAGAATGTCGATTTGCTTCCTAACCCTCCCGAGTCGTACGTTTATCTATCCGGTTTGATAATTGAGAGGACGAATTGCTACGTTTGATAAAGACATGTTTTCTAACTGATGAATTATGTGTATAGTGGTGCCGAGCTGGTTATCCGCGCCACGGGAACCGTCTTCGAACGCATCGAGCAGGGTGCCTACGTTGATATTGTCGTCAAGTACGGTCTGATTCGTCTTCTCGCTACCAGGGCCGACCTGTGCGAACAAATTGGAAACGTGGATCTCGAATGCCCTATCGAGAAGGGTGTTCTATCCATCACCAAGTCTGTTGACATTCCCAAGGAGGTTCCTCCGGTATGTTTCATCGACACGAAAGAATTGAATTGGAAGCGAGTATTAACAAAGTGGCTTAGGGAACGTACAACGTTTTCGCCGATGTCGCCACTGCTGATGGCAAGCCTATCACCTGTCTCCAGGCCACGGTGAAGTTTGGTGGCAGTAAGAAGGATGTTTCAGAAGAGATGGGTGACCTATAAATAATGGATCTTAATCTACGGAGATGGAATCGGCATTAACACTATCACCATTTGAAAGGACCGAATTACAATAGGATTGACGATCACGAATTACATGGCACTCTTTTAGTGGACGTAAGGGCACGCCTTTTCCCACGTCTAAATTTGTATGGATTTGTACGGGCTCGAGGACACTGCAGTTTGATTTCTGTTTCCGCAAGTTTGTTTCAATGTTTTCTTTGATACCGCATGGTAACGGCACGTAATCAGATGGCTTTTAGCATTAGTCGCGCGTATGCAATGATACCCCTGTGAGGGAATATTTGAGTCCTTGAATCCTCGTCCCTAGACCTTCTGCTACTTGGATATCGTGAACCTATCATGCTTCCAAAAAGACGGCTATAATACAATCCCGCCCGAATCTTATGTATGAATATTTGGATATTATGGGTCCTTTCCAAAAGGAATAACATCTACTCTCCAAAGAGACGTCGCACCCTTCTTAGCACACTATCCTTCTCGGGGTCATACGGGTGTTCTTTGCTAGGAATCTCGAGTATGGTAGGGAAGGCAGATGTGTAGGTATCGATTCGGTGTCTGATTTTGTCGGCAATGTGTTGATTAATCAATACGATACCGATGTCTTTTCGTTGTGTAGTAAATGACTCGAAGGCGGCTTCGATGGCTGAAGTTTCTGTCTTGCTGTCGACGACCAGGAAGTTCTTCTGGGAATCCGGAGGGTTCGTGACATGCTGGTAATAAGTCGTCAACAAATATCCGACCCGGAGTGAAATAATCGCATATCAAATAAGCAAGGTGGAAACCAAAGATAGAAAGCTTACACCTATTCCTGCTAACAACAAGCCTGTGACCGAGTCCTAATCATTCCCATAATTAGTATTCTAGAGTCCTCCGAAGACTTATGAGAGGACTGTGCACACCTCGTCCCCAATAACAGCTAAGAACTGCCTGTCCTTGTAATCTGCGTGAGAGGCCATTGTTTATGAGTCAAGCGGAATTAGGCAGAAAACGGCGTGGTCCAGTTGAATTCGTGGGCGCTGGGATCAATAGGGGGAAAATTGGTTGAGCTTGAGAAAAATATGACGATGTATTGTACAAGCAATAATAAGGCACAACTGTATCCTTGGAAAGGCTTGGAAAGGTAGGCAGAACAACTAACCGTTAGGTTAGTAACTAATGACCGCTGAAGACAAGAGCTCTTTACCGCCTAGGCTACGGCTGCGACGCAACTCCCAAGCTAGCTCCTACCTAACCCCGCCATTCCTTAGGTACGTATCCGCCTAAAATCCAACCAGTTGGCAACCGTTATTTTCATGCGCCTAACCTGTAACTATGTCAGCTTGCAGCACCCTAGCAGATAAGCCGATTTCGATTAATGGACCCGCGTCTTCGCAAAATTTCCCATCTGCCGCTCGCGACTTTTTCGTCGTCGTGTTTTCTTTCCAGTCAACAAAAAAAAAAGTATCCGTCATCTAAAAGACGGAACAACGGGGTAAACAAGGCTCAAAGGCAAACAATCACCAAGTCGCAGTTCATTGTTGTAACCTTCGACTTTCAACTACATATATGAGCTTCGGTATCCTGTTATTATTCCCCTTTTCCGATTCGATCATAGAACACGATGCCGCCGCGACTAGTGCGTCGGAGACCGCTCACCGAGCGTGTCAAGTCGATACTGAACCCTATGGATTTCCTGCTGTGGTTATCCGAAGAGATTGAGACGCGCGACTGGAATTCCAAGCTCGTTGGCACTCAGATGGGTGTGGTGATGAACTTTGCTTTCCTACTTGCGAGAGCCAATAGTGGTGGTTCTCACGTCGCCGATCCTGTATTCGAGGATGGCTCAGTCTCTGGGTGGTTTACGTTCTTTGTAAGTTTTTGGGTCCATTAGGTAACTTGATGTCGGATTTGATGGCTAACCACGTTTTTACGACTGCATTATAGGTCGGTTCGATGGTTTGGTCATTGGTTGGTTTCTCGGCCGCTAATGCGACCTACACGATGTACCGATCCCGTCACTACCGATTATTCGAGGCAGATGTGGAGAAGCAGCCCGAAACTCCTTCGGCGCATCGCGTTCGTGTCCAGTCCTCGCCCGTATCTTCGTCGCCTCTACGATTCTTAACGAACGTAATGAGCTCGGAGAGTGCAGAGTCGAGGGCGCATCCCGATCGAAGCCGAGATGTCTGGGAGATATCAGTCTGGGATCCGTTACCGATCTGCCTGCAAATATTCTGCTTGTTCAGTCCTGGTCACGTCTTGGTCTATACGATGTTTCTACCGCTAGCTCCTCTAGACGCGCAACCGAGCGTCACTGTCTTCAACTGCATCGTATTGCAGGTCATCCTATCAGTACAACTACTCTTATTCCAGAATAGATATACGCAGCAGAGCAAGGATACGGCTATCATCCAAAAGCAGGTCATGCACGAATACGATACCAAATTTGTTCATCCCAACCTGTATCCCACGGTTAGGGATGCGTCAACACAGATATCGCAGAACGAGGAGGGCGATGACCTTGACGAGGATATACAAGTTGGCACACCCACCGTTCAGCTTCGACGAGGCTTCAAAACGCGGCCGAACCCTAACTATGTTAAGCACATTGATCCGGACCGCAGTAATGGTTTTAGCGCTAGCAGCTCTGGACTATTTACCCCCCCTGTTTCCAAGAGATATACCGACAGCCTGGGAAGTGATATTAGAGGTCGCACTCCTTTAACTAGCGCTAAGCCTCATCGAAGAGGCACATCGGGTCTCTCATCGTTCAACCCAAATTCATCTCGAGTGGGCAGTTCTACCTACCCTAGCAACGTCCTATCCTCTTCTACCAACACCGGTAATCAGGGAGGCGATGGAGGATATATGGGCGTATACACCCACCCACAATCACCGCTGAAGAAAGCCCCTAGTCTGGGCGAGCTTCAGTTTAGGTCACCACGTAATAATAGCGAGATGGCTCAGCTTGAGCAATACCAATCGGCGAGAGATCGTAGCACGAGTCCTATTAAGAGCATCAGGAAAAGCACAGGGACGGCGAGTTCTCAGCAAGGTACTTGGGGGCGAACCCAACCAGCATCATACGAAAGATATCCCTCCATGTGGCGATAGAACGGTCAGTGATATCTAAGGGTTGTGCATTAACGTTCGAGGGGCATATCATGGGAGTATGGGGTAGGCGTTTATTGTATTACATTGCTTAGCTGAGTTGGGAGCCTTTTCCACATCCATCAGCATTTGCACGAATACGAACTGCATTTACAGAGAACTAAATAAATTGTGATGGTGTTAATGTAATAGTCTTTGGCGTACCTCCTTTTTTTGCATCTCGGTATTTAATTGTTTTGTTTCCTTGCACATGTTTGCTAATGACGACAAACCTTGTCTAGTTGGTTGTGAGGTTCCCCCTTAAGTTGAGATTGGAACCTAAATGCTTTGGCTCTCCATCCGTATTATACTACCGACCTCGGACGAATTGTCAATAGAGTCTTAGCACCGTCTATCCATTAAACCTAAGTCGCGTACTCCCCAACGTTTCAGTCCGATCCTTCCTAACTTTGATTCCTTTGCCCACCTAAACGGCAACTGGTAGCCGCGTGCCGACAATGCCTGATCTCAGGAGAGAGGGAAACTCGGACGATGTCTCTTTAGCTCTGTTTCATGCCTGTTTCCTCTCTTCACAGGCGGGCAACTACGATTCTCTCTGTCCTCTAGGTCTAGAAAGACCAGCAGAATGGCAACATCAGAGCGTGGTCGATCTTCATCGTTACTATCATCCTCATCGCCACGTAGTTCAAGCTTAGATTGGCTTTTCGTTTCCCCTCCCGCAAGTCAAAGCCAGCCACCACCGATTCGGCAACGTACGTCCAGTAGGATGAGTCCTGCAAAGCCTTCGGCTGCCAATGCCGACAAGTCGTCGTCCCAGAAGAGAACGACCTCGCTTACGGGCTTTTTCAGCAAGATTTTACCGAGTAATCGTCCAGAGCAGGGAGGGACCCGTCGTACGGACTGGACGGCTGATAGCGATAATCCGGTAGGGACGAGCCGTAGCGAGCTGACCGGTTGGAACCTTGCTAAAGAAAAGCTCCCCGCACATAATGTGTCGACAAATGTCACAGAAGAACCTAGCCACCGCCGAGTCTGGAGCTGGAGTCCGCAAAAGGGGGATTCCAGATTTATCGAAAATTTACCGAGGGAACGATCCCGTGGTCGTGAACAAGCGCCGGATACTTCAGATCGTGAACCTCAGCCGCCTCGAAAATCGGAGGCCTTGACAAGGACTGAGGTTCACGAGCTTTTGCAGTCCAAGGAAGAGACCAGGAAAACCCGGCGAAATCTGAAAGAGAGTGGGGATTGGCTAGGTGTTCAAGGAGCCGATCCATATTCGGGACAGTTCTCAGTCCTTACACCCACGGATACTCTTAGTTCTGAGACGACCAACACTTCGACTCGCAGTAAACTAGCCGGATTAGCTCGAAAGAAGAAAGCTGCGAGGTTAGAATACGAGCAGCTCAGGTTACTAGAAGAGCAAGAGAAGGACAAAGCCAGGCTAGACAGGGAGCAGGCGAAACTTCAAAAGATCGAACGCGTAAAAGAAGAACTTAGGCGCCAACACCAATTCGCCAGATGGAGCCAGCACAAGCGCAATTGGTCTTCCGCCGCCGAACCAAACCTAAGCCCGATTGCTCAGTCCTTGGACAGTGTGGCGCTTGGAAGCAGTGAGACCTCTAGTTTACTGTTTTCAGAGTTGCCCACTGACTCTTTCCTATCAGATCCCGAGGATATCACATCAGCTATTCCTAATTTTTCTCGCCCTAATCGTCCGCCAGTATCGAAGATTAATTTACCAGGTCAAGTCGAAAGGCCTAGCTACGATAGCACGCATACTCAAGGACGTAGAAATATCGATCCATCCACCGACACTATCATTCATAACTCACCAGATGTTAATTTCGACCCTCCGTATCTCACAAGGCCAGCTACTCAACCGCCAGGGGCGTACCTTAGCACTGAGCAGCCAGATGTTGGGCGAACGAAAAGCGAGAGGCATTTTTTATGGAGGCGCCGGCGAGGGACAGATCCGGGAAAATTGGGTACGGCTCACCAAGGAGGAATCGTGATGTCTATGGTGGCCCAGAATCTAACAACCAGTTCGATCGAGCCTACTCGCAGAGATCACTTCGCCGACCTAAAGATCCCGGATTATCGTCTCCATCTCCTGTCGCCAGAGCCAATGACCACAAGCGGCAGCCAGTCGACGTGCTCAGAAGACTCTCCGCTAGCAACGCCCAACCTAAGTTCTCTCGGGACGAACAAGACGGCACTATCCTCAACTACAAACCTAGTATACTTACAGAGAAGCAGCCAGAGCACAAACGCAGCTCCTCCAGTCACCTCATCCTCTTCGAAGCTGAAAGACATGATGAGGCGACCCTCAATTCGTCGCAAATTGGTGCCAAACCTACTAATTACTACCCACACCAAGAGCACAGAGATAAACCGCATGTCGCCTCCGACCTTCGACGAGCTTCAGGATTGCACAGTAAACGATTTACCAACAGACACCCAAGCGTACCCGAGCCGACCTTTACCACCAAGTTCGCAAGGGAGGATAAACATAGAGAAGATAACCAAGATATCACGCCGCACGGAGAGCCAGCCCAAGCGCGTCCGGAGAGAATCTGTGTCCACACCCACCACCACCATTACTGGCTGCGTTCCCGCTCAGCAGAGCCAACCCGAGTCCCCGCAACCAAAACGGGGTGTCGAATCCAGCCAGATAGACGAATCAACAAACACAATAGACGGACCGATGATTCCGACGCCCTTGTATCAGCACGACCCTTGCACGACGCCAGACCTAGTGCTAGAGGGACGTAGGACGCCTTCCCTTCTCACGGCGCCGCGGAACATCTCTCCGAATCTCGAGCACGTCCAAGAGATACCAGGGACCGATACTTCATCAGCCCACCATGCGACGCCAGAAAAGAAACAGTCAACCAGGGTTTCCACGCCAACGACCCCGAAGCTCTCACGCCTCGTCCAAAAGAATGGTGCAACGAAACCAACGGACGTGTCAGAGAATGGGGATGTTGCAGAGAAATCAGAAATAATCAAAACGGAAAAGGCCGAGCTTCCGGAGACCAAGAAGACAGTCCCGCAAGAACGAGCTCAGAAAATCCATCGAGAGAGTCGCAGCGTAAGCTTAACTCGAACGCCAAGAATCTCCCTACGAGAAACACATCAACGCCAGTCGTTCGAGGGACCGAGGGAGAATATAGTAGAAGAGGCGGCACGAATCGCCATGTTGCGTTCAAAAGCCAAGGAAATAGTGAGAAGCAGGTCTGTCGACCGCAAAGTCAACCGCAACCGGAGCCAGACACCCAGCCCGGCGAGGAGACCAGCTCCCAACGGCCCCAACGGCAAAACGACGGAGCCGAAGCACTCGCTTCCGAGACGACCGAGGAAAAAGCGCCACAGCGAAGAAGGCGTAGGCACCGGGCATCCTTCCAAGCCTGAGAATGTCGAGGTGGGTAAGACGATTAATAAAATACAACAAGCAGCACAAGCACAGCATAAGAAAGGGGGGGCCACGGATGACTTTGCTGGCAAACACGATCCACCCTTTACGGTGCTACAATTCTGCAAGACAGTTTACATAGTATTTCTAGGTTTGACATGCACTTGGTGGACCACGGTACGACCGGCTTTCGACCCGCAGAGCGATCTGTGGAGGAGGCGGCATAGGAAAGAGAGCACGTGGAGAGATGTGGCAGTTTTTACATCGGCGGGGTTGTTTTGTTTAGCTGGCGCATGGTGCGGTTGGTATGCCTCGAGACTTTTCTGGTGGGTTTTGGAACGATGACGGCTTGAGGATTATCACGATGCAATAAGTTGATATTTCTGTATGAGTTATAAATGTTTGAAACCTATGGCTCTTTTTTTCTCTTTTTCTTCTTTTTTTTTCGCTGCTTTAGCCAATGATCATCAAGATGAAGTCTTTTTCGGAATAAAAAAAGAAACGGGACTGTCGAGACCCGGGCTAACAATTGACTGCGGTATTCGGACAGGGGTATGGGGGGAATTGGAGGGGCGGTAGGTTGTTCTAGACGGTTGAAGCTCCGACTAAAGCCGATAGCCTTAACGGAAGTCAAATTTGGAGCTTGGGGGGAGCTCGAACGGCAAACATCGGAGCATCACCGGTCCGCCAAATCGGGATTTTCACTTACACAAAAGACGATGGGGGAACCTAACCACGTATCAATTAACTACCTACCTAGGTACTCGGATACTTATTAATTATGTATTAGCCAATGGTGCGGTGTATAGGTATATACCGCATTCAATAGAGGTAGTTCTTATGGAAAATCAGCAATTGAAGTGACCTTTTTTTTCGTATCCCGATTTCGCTATATTTGGGGGGTTCTTTAAAAACTCGCACGAGAGTTATCCGAAGCTTGGAAGGGAGATGCAGGTTGATGGTGTAGTGCGTTTTGTGGTGGCAGGTTGACCTAATGCAGGCATGCGGATATAGTGCAGGTGCGGTGTAGGATTACATTTTTAATTCGGATACCTTCCAGTTAGACCAGTCCAGTCTCTTAACAATCAATCGATAGGTCCCAAATGGGTAAACCTTACATGTACCACCGTACCCTTACCTTTGCACAGAAATAGCGGAGCGTGGGTGATCTGCCAGGGATCTTGTACCACCTATCTGCGCAGACATAAATTTTATCAGGGTATTTCTATTGGACTAACTAAAAGCCTGAGGCTACCCAGGTGACATCATAAGTATCTCACCTTCGACTTCCGAGTGGAGGCTAATTGGGGAATTTTTTTGGGCTGTTAGTATCCGAATTGTGTTACTCATAACCTTGATTACTTCCTCTTTTTCTTTTTTCTTTTTTTTTCTTTGCCGCCCTTACCTTATAAAATGATTCCTTTCATAGTCGGCAATCACGGAAAAGAATCGATGTTGGTTAAGGGGAAATGGAGAATTCATGTAGCGTATATGCCGCCCTGTGAAAAGATGTTCCTGGGTCCGATATGAGAATGTATCTGGACTGCATGCAACCATCAGCATACCTCTTTTTTTGCAGTTTACTCGCACCGAAGGCCCCTCACGTGGGGTAGCGGGGTGTTTCTACATAGACATGGCATTTCGCTGGCATACATTAGAGTACCTACCTAGGTACCTGGGTACCCACGGTATGGTTGGTATCCCTGCTTTAGTTACATCTAGGGAAGGTGGACATCTTGTAACTTTGCCTTCGTGCCAGCCAATCATGGTTCCACAGATTCAAATCTCATGCCTACCGGTACATGTATCTAGGGTACATATGTACCCCGCTACCGGAGAGCAGGGACCTCCTTCCGATGTTCGGCGTCCGTATAGAGGGAAAAAGGCGAAACAAAGGAAAGAGCACGCCGCTGTACCAGCTGTACCTAGGTAGAGCTTCCTGTGCCGGCGCCACCTTCCCTTTGGCTTCAAGATGTACATAGTTTTCTTCTTCTCCTAAATACTTATTTAAAGCCTCTCCCCGCATTTATTTAGATTTTCAACCCGTCAGCCGCTTGTCCCTTGTGATTTCTACTCCCTTTTTTCCCCTTACCTTCTTCTCGTGTCGTAGTTTTTCTTATACCACATCTCTTACTTCCTCTCGTTTGAGACGCCGCGTGTGTGCACATCGAGATATAAAAGAAGCTTCTCCTTCTTCTTTAGGGGTCACGAGAAAAGGGATAGTATCGTGTCTTTTCAAAGCTCTTTTTCTTCAAGATGCCTGTTGCCGAAGGTGCTCCGCAGACCTTGTACGACAAGATTCTAGCTGCTCATGTCGTGGATGAGAAGCTAGATGGCACAGTCCTTCTATATATTGGTACGTGTATCCCAATTGGGAATTGCTCGAGAGTTATGCTAATCTGCTTTTCGTGTAATAGATAGACATCTTGTCCACGAGGTTACTTCACCTGTACGTGACACCACAGACCATCCAGGAGCTCCATTTGGTCTATGTTCGCCTTAGGAGATCCGAAATGCTAACCAGAGTTATAGCAAGCATTTGAAGGCTTAAAAAATGCAGGACGCCGCGTACGCCGACCGGACTGCACTCTCGCCACCACAGACCACGTATGTTGTCGCAATATAGCTTCCCTATAAACCATTAGCTAGGAAATACTAACTTTAGTTTCAAGAATGTCCCCACAAAGTCTCGAAAAGGAATCAAGGACATTGCTACCTTCATCGAACAAGACGACTCTCGAGTACAATGCATAACTCTGGAGGAGAATGTCAAGGAATTCGGTATCACCTACTTCGGCCTCGGAGATAAGCGTCAGGGCATTGTCCATGTCATCGGTCCCGAGCAAGGTTTCACCCTCCCCGGTACCACCCTAGTCTGCGGTGACAGCCACACCTCTACACATGGCGCTTTCGGCTGCTTCGCTATTGGTATCGGTACCAGTGAAGTCGAGCACGTTCTAGCCACCCAATGTCTCATCACCAAACGAAGTAAGAACATGAGGATACAAGTCGAGGGTGAGTTGGCACCTGGCGTCAGTTCCAAGGATGTGGTCCTCCACGCCATTGGCCTGGTTGGAACCGCTGGTGGTACTGGCTGCGTTATTGAGTTCTGCGGCTCTGTTATCCGTAGCTTGAGTATGGAGGCTCGTATGTCTATCTGCAACATGTCTATTGAGGCTGGCGCCCGAGCTGGCATGGTGGCCCCTGATGATATCACGTTCGAGTATCTCAAGGGCAAGCCCCTGGCTCCCCCTTACGGTACCCCTGAATGGGACCGCGCCGTTAAGTACTGGAGGACTCTTCAGTCGGACCCCGGTGCCAAGTACGATGTCGATGTCCAAATCGACGCCAAGGATATCATCCCGACCGTGACCTGGGGTACCAGTCCCGAGGACGTCGTTCCTATCACCGGCGTTGTGCCCGACCCTGAAACATTTAAGACTGAGGCGAAGAAGCAAGCTGGACGAAGAATGCTCGAATACATGGGCCTCACTGCTGGCACCCCCATGGAAGAGATTGTTGTCGACAAGGTCTTCATTGGTTCTTGCACAAACTCGCGTATTGAGGACCTCCGAGCTGCTGCTCAAGTTGTCAAGGGCAAGAAGAAGGCTGACAACGTCAAGCGCGCCATGATTGTACCAGGATCCGGAATCATCAAGGACCAAGCCGAAGCCGAAGGCCTTGACAGGATCTTCGTCGACGCCGGATTCGAATGGCGAGAAGCTGGATGCAGTATGTGTCTTGGAATGAACCCTGATATCCTATCCCCCAAGGAACGATGCGCTAGCACAAGTAACCGAAACTTTGAGGGTCGACAGGGTGCCCAGGGCCGAACACATTTGATGTCCCCGGTCATGGCGGCTGCCGCTGCCATCGTTGGCAAGCTAGCCGATGTCCGAAAACTGACCGAGTACAAGGCCAGCCCACACATTGAAGCTTACAAAGTAAACACTACGTCAATTGGCAAGGCGCATGCCGATGAAAGCATCGAAGAGGATGATCACGCCAAGGAGAGGCTTACTGACCAGCCTGAGGATGTTTCACCGCACGTTAACACTACTGCTACGGAAGCCGCCGGCTCTCAGGGTCTACCCAAATTCACTATTCACAGGGGTATTGCCGCTCCCCTGGACCGATCCAACGTCGATACCGACGCTATCATCCCCAAACAATTCCTGAAGACCATCAAGCGTACCGGACTTGGCACCGCCTTGTTCTTCGACGCGCGATTTAATGAGGATGGCTCGCCTAACCCTGATTTCGTACTCAACCAGGAACCGTGGACAAAGGCCAAAATCCTAGTCTGCACAGGCCCCAACTTCGGATGTGGTAGCTCTCGAGAACACGCTCCCTGGGCCCTGAACGACTTCGGCATTCGATGTGTCATTGCTCCCTCATTCGCCGACATCTTCTTCAACAACACCTTCAAGAACGGCATGCTACCCATCGCCATCAAGGATCAAACCCACTTAGACAAGATCGCTGCTGAGGCCCGCGCCGGTAAGGAGATCGAGGTTGATCTTCCGAACCAGGTCATCCGTGACGCTGACGGCAACGAGCTCTGCGGATTCGAGGTTGAGGAGTTCCGCAAGCACTGTCTGGTCAACGGTCTTGATGACATTGGCCTTACCCTCCAACTTGAGGACAAGATTGTTGAGTACGAAAAGAAAGCTTCGGCCAGGACCCCTTGGGTCGACGGTACTGGGTACCTGAAGAGGAAAGGACGTGGTGGCCGATTAGCTGCCAAGCCGGTCCCCGTTCCTACGACGAACCGCGGACAGGCACTTAAAGACCCTATCGACTGGTGAAGGAAACAGGAAACGGGGAGCGCTTTTCATTGTGTTAATTCATTTCCACGGATCGGCGTTTCGTTGGGAAAAATCAATGGTCTCTTCTAAAATCGATTATTTTAGGTGCAGCGCTTGCTTGCGTCGCGTTGATTTAATTCACTATGATTTACGTTCGATGAGGAATGGGACGAGATGGAACGAAATGATAGTAGTTGATGACTACCTACCTATAATTACCTTGAGATCAACTCAGGTTAGACATAGTCATGCCCTTTATATGAACGCATTCGGTTCCGATGCTAGGATCGATGGTTATGCGGTGGATTATATGGTCCCGAATGAATGTCTTTGACAAGAGTAACTCGTGCCCGATTTGTTTTGTGGATTGATTTGACGATTGCGGTTTATGAATATGCACCTGTACTGAATTTATTTCTGCATACCCATCTATCTAGGCGTGGCCGATTCGACTTATCACCTGAGGTGAATAGAAAGTAGTAAATATAGTTGGTAATTACCTAGGTATTCAAGATGTCGCTATCACAAGGGGACGAATTAGAGAGTGCTAGCTATGATTTTTAATGTAGTCATTTTGAAAAGCAAGGTGTCGCTTTTCTTGAAAGGCCATTCACCGTGTAATATATCACAACTACATGCTTGCTGGTATATGAGGTGCGATGGGGTCGGAGATTATATTTATTCCTTCTTGTATCGTGGTATCTGCATAGCGTATGTATGGATACTATATCGTTGAGATGAGCTGGTCGTCCAAAGGTCGGTTGAAACCGTTTGTAATATAAAGCCATGGCTTGGCTACGATATACCGTGGGGCATTTTACCCCCTCTTCCCTCTTACACTCCTTAAATTCCTTCCTCGCTACATCATTTTACATGTGAGCTATATCTCCCCTAACCTCATCTTACACCTCGCCTATGTTCTCACCCATCAACCTTACGTATAAACCGCACACCGACACCTCTCCAACACCCGATTCGGGGGTAGCTTCCTCTCCCTTAGACAACTATCGTATATAGCGCCCGTATCGCTATTCGCCGTGGCGCGCTGGCAAACCACGCGTTCCAGAATCGGGGTATCCAAGCCCCGAACAAAGCTCCTGTATCCGTCGTCGTCGTCGCACTCTAGGATCAGGAGCTCGCGAAGGGAAAGGGGGAGAGACGATGATAGGGAGGATGGGGAGGGGAGGTCGGCTCGGGATAGAGCTAGGAAGCGGAGGGTGGGGGTTAGGGAAGTTAGGGCGCGGAGGAAGTGTAGGGAGGGGGATAGGGGGGTGGAGGAGGAGGAGGAGGAGGAGGAGGAGGAAGAGTTGGGATGAGTATTGGGATCGGGATTGGAAGAAGAATCGGCCAGCCCGATCTCAAAAGCCGTCGTATCCAAATACAGAAATTCTAATCCCGCTCCGTACTTCTCCAACGCCTCCGCGAAACACGGCGCCCGGGAAGGTCTCACGTTCCCCGTGCGCATCTTGATGAACAGCGAGCGCGGCCTTCCACAAGCCGCCAGAAGTACACCTAGCCCTTTACTACTTAACCGGCACGACTCGAGCGTGATATCCACCGGTCCGCGATTCAACAAGTACGCCTGTTTCCGCCGCCCTAGGTCCGGGTCTTGTAACGCCGAGATAGGACGCGTTTCGTCGAGGGTAGTATCGCCCAGATTGCCCAACTCCAGATGTCGTAATTTCGGCAGCGCGAGAAGATCCAACGCATCGGAGAGACCTAAGCCGTTGACGTAGTCGCCTAGCTGAACGTATCGAAGAGCGCCGAGCATAGATCCTCCCGCCCCTCTCCCAGCGCCGAACAGGCCAAAATCCAACCCCGGGGTAGGTGCAGAATCCGGGCTTTCCAACCTCGCCCTCGCGGCTCCCAACACCTCCCTCGTCAGCGCGCCGCACCCCCTATCCAGCGCCGGGACCATCAGGGCTTCCAATTCCCCGCACAGCACCAAGACAAAAGCAAGCATCGCGTCGCCCGCGTCGCAGGGGCTAAACATGCCCTTTACAATCCTCGCCTTGACGTGCTCCCCGATCCCACCGTGCCCCCCCAACGCCCCCTCGTACCCCCGCTGCAGCGCGGCCCTCTCCGTGCCCGTCCGCCACGCCGCGTCCTTCCACGGCCGCGACGCGACCTCCTTGACGAAGCGTGCGAGCTGCGGCTTCTGCGCGAGTTTCCAGCACAGGTACGCCAGGAGGTCTGTGGAGCGGTGGAAGTTCCAGGGGGCCGTGGCGGTGCCGCTGTGGGAGCGGGATCTGGAGCTGGGATGCTTGGGGTGTTCTGTAAAGTTCTGCACCGCGATGTGGATGTACGGCGTCGCGACTCGCTGCCATTTCCGGTTTACCCCGCGCAGCCGCAGGATGGTGGATATGTCTGCCTTGCGGTCGAGCTTGTCGAGGATGCTGATGAGGATTTCTTCGGGGAGGGAGTCCATTGCCGACATTGGTGTGAGTGCGGGTATGTGCTGGTTCGGAGTTGGGGTAGTAGAGGTTGTCATGGGGGTGTTGGTGTCGGTGTTGGTGTTGGTGTTGCTTGGTGGAGAGAGGGACATGGTGGGGTATTAAGTATGGATTCTTTTATTATGAATTTACGATATCGCGTGTTGAGGTTTCACACGAGCGGGAGAACATTCGATGATAACTTGTAAGAACGTCGTCGTAATATATAAATATATATTTATACCTTCCTTGTCTCACTCGAGTCTCTCGCATAAATTTCATAAAGGGGGGGAACACACATAAACCGATGAGAGTGAATGAATACAACTGGAAGATAAAATAGCCAACCAAACCAAACCAACCATCGCAGCATCGTTTCTCACAGGGCTTCCACGCTCAGCTTTATTGCAGATCCTCCTCCCCGCCGCCCCCCCCCCCCCCCCCGCCGGGCCCCCGGCCCGGGTGCCAGCCGGCCGGGGGAACCAGGGGGGGGGGAAGGGCGGGGGATTTGAGGGAAAAGACGCCCGCGC
>MU623393.1:0-72189 GCA_025201765.1 Daldinia sp. FL1419
TTATAATATATAATATAAATATAAATTTAATATAAATAAAACAAATTTATAAAAGGGTGAATTATAAAGAATAATAATATTAATAACCTTTAATAAACATTATATACAAATAATTAAATTAATAATGATTTTTTAAGTAATTATTATAAAATATATTAATATTATAAATAAATGTAAAATATTAATAATAATATATAATAATTTATAATTATAAATGTAATAATATAATTTTAATATACCTAAATAAGAATATATGGTAATGAAGAAAGGTTAAATTAATAAAATAATTATAAATAAATAATTTGAGAATATTTTTTTAATTAAAATTTAACATCAATATCCCAATATTTATAAATTTTTAATATTTGATAATTATTTTATACACATTAATATTTATTTTATATTAAAAATATATAGGGTTAAAATAATATTATTTTATTTGTTAATGTATTTAAATAATAAAATATAATTATTTAATATGGGTATATTTTTACCATTATATTGGATAAATAAGGTACTATTACATACAATAATAAAAGTAAGGATATTTATATTAATTTAATAAAAAATAATATGTAAAAGAATAAGTATATATTCTGACCATAGTTAGAATATATGATTTATATATAGGATTAAGGTGAGTTTTATACTATTATAATTATATAATTAATATTCTTATATTAATAATTTTTTCTTTTCTTACAAAATCATATAATATTATTTTATATAAATACCAATTAGGTTATAATTTTAAAACATTTTAAAATATATTAAAATTAACTCTTTTTTATAATTTTCTTTTTACTTTTTATTTAAATTAAATTAAATTAATAACCTTTTATATTTATATTCTAAATATAAAAGTAATTAAAAGAAAATTTAATTATTTTTATAAATCTTATTTAAAAAAGTAATGATTAATTATTTTAAAATATATAATAATTTTATATATAATCTTATTTAATAATTTTTTTTTGTAAGAGTTGTTATTCATTTATTCATTTATTTAAATTAATTGATGGATATGGTTGGTATTGTTTATATTGTATAATTAGTATTAAAAATGTTTTAAGGGTTTTTTTAATAGGGTTGAAGGATTGTTAGAATTTGTTAAGGTGTTTGTGAAATTTATTAAATTACTTATTATATTTTTAGGTGCTGAACTGTTATTGTTTCCTCAAATACTAAACTACTATTATTTTTTTAGGTAATGGTAATAAACAAAATCTTTTGGTAGGAGGTGGGGTTAAAATTTTTAAATAAAACTTAAGGTTTATTTTGCTGGTGGGGTAAAATTGTAATGTGATCTTGGTGTTTTTGTTGTTTTTTCTTAATATTTCTTGTGGTGTTGCAAATATAAGTAATAATATAAACATAAATGCATATTATAAACACAAATATATAATAAATATATAAACAATTTAATTAATACAAATTCCCTTAAAACTATTTTATCAATAAAGGAAATTTTAATATTATTTACCTATACGTAATAAATATAAATTTTGACCTATAAATTCAACATTAAAATTATTTTTACCTTCTAAAAATTTTAAATTAATATAAGGTATTTTAAAACCATATATTAAAACATAAAATTTTAGCTTAAAATTATATATTAAAATATAAAATCCTAAAATTATTTACCTTTTTTTATTAAGATTTAAATCTAATGCGAAATACAAATATTCCCAAAACCATGCACAAAAACATAAAACCCTAAATTCAAAACCATACACTAGAACATAAAATCTTAAAGTCATCGTACTTACTACTAAACTTATCTCCTCCTTTTTAGGTATCCTAATTGATCTATAATTAATTTATTACTATTAATTTGTTATTAATTATTAATTAATGTTAGATGGATAAGGTATTATTATATATAATAATAAAAATAAAGATATTTATATCAATTCAATAAAAAATGGTATATAAAAAAATAAGTATGTATTTTGACCACGGTTAGAATACGTAATTTATATATAGGATTAAGGTGGGTTTTGTACTATTACAGTTATATGATTAATATTCCCACATATTAAAAATTTACTTTCACTAAAAAAATATTATAAATAAAAGATATTAAATTATTATATTTATTTATAAATAACAAATATTAAAATTATATATAATAATTAATGAAAAGATATTTATATTATATAATATTCTTTTAGGTTGGAGAGAGTTAGAGTTGTGGTTGTTGGATGTTAGTAAGGTAGTTAATTTTAAATAATTTATTTATATGTCTTTTATATTATTAGTACCTATAAATATATTTTTTTATAAATTATTAAGAAGGTAATGGGAGATTTTTAGGAATAATTGAGAATTTAATAATTAATTTAAAAAATTTAAATAAAAAAGAAATCCCATTTTTTGCAATATTAGAGATTTTATATATAAAAATATTAAAACATTTTTTAATTTAATTTTAAAATTATAATTATAAATTTAAAAAAATTTATATTTAAAAGTTAAATTAAATAAAATAATATTTAATAAGTGTTAGCTTGTGTTATTAAAGTTAAATAAAATATTTTTAAATATTTTAGAAATTAAATCAATTTAATTTAAAAAGAAATTTAAACTACCACCAATAAAATTTAATTTAAAATTAATAAATAAATATAATAAAAATAATATCTTATAATATAAACCTTAATTATAACATAATAAATAAATAATATTTATTAATTAATTAAATTTTTTTTAAATTTTTTATTTATATTTAAAATTATATCTAATGTTTTATTTTAATTTAAATTATATTTTATAAAGTAGGTATATTTTATAAATGGGTTTTATTGGTTAATCCATCCCCCAATTAAAAATGGAAAAAACAGAAAACTACCCAATTACATTTTTTTAAATATTAAAAATAATAAAATCAACTTATCAATACCAACACCACCATTTATACCACCACCACAATCATATACAATACCCTTAACGCCAGCATTTATAACAATAAAGCCTAATTAATCTAATTAATTAAATATATATAATTAAAATTTATATTATTATAATAATTAAATAAATATATAGTTAAAAAGAATGGTTAAAAGGTTATTTAAAAATATAACCAAGCAAAATTCTAATTTAATTAGGAGTTAGATTAATTAAATTCCTTACAAATTAAATATATTATGGTTGGGCTACCAAATCACGTGGAAGGTGGATTGGTTGTGGATTTATAAGGATTTGGCTGTGGATTTAAAATCACTGTAAATAGCTTCACCCCCAAATATCTTGGCGTGTAGATTTACATAGTCATCAGGTTTCCCAAATACCAAATCATAACGCTTTAATCTGCAATTCGAACCCAAGCGCCATTTCTTAGCTCATGTCGAGTAAGTTCAATTTCGTCAATAACGTGGACCCCGGGTCCACTGATGATACCGGCTCCTGTGACTGATATGTTGGCACTATGAGGCAGGGATGATACATGGCCTTTGCTAACGGCTCCGGATTGCTGAGAACTTTTCATCGTAGTGCCTGACACGTATCGTCGGTAAAGCGGGCCGTATGTAGGAATCGAGGCAGCTAAGATTCCGACTAGGAGCTCAGTAGCAGATACGAATCCAGGTGGGACGTTATCCCCTAAAAAAAAAATAAAAAAAAATATTAGATTCATGATGCGTTTGATACTGGTTGGTTTGGACTTACAGCTAACGTCTGAGGTCGAGCTGACGACGAGGCTATACGCCAATCTAATAATGCTAACGATGCAAGCACTGTGAGAAATGTTAGGATAACTATATCAGATGAGGATTCCAGGCAGATCTTACCTGCTACCCGTAGCAAAAGTAAAAACTAGCTGGGTCCTTTTTTGTTTCGAGACCTGGAGTCGCAGGATCATAGGAACGGGCAATGCAAGAATAACGAAGTCGGTTATAACGTTGATTACTCCAGCAATAAGCACCAGTAACCCGTAATTGATGCAAAATCCGCCCGGAATAGACGTGTCCCAAGCAAACTCGATTGGCGTACATTGGACTATCGATACGACAACCGATGAGATGAACCAAGCAGCGACGAATGCTGCCACTATCCATAAGTAAACCTGGAAGCGCTTCGAAGAAAATATCGCGCCGTAGAAGCTCAGGATGCTAAACTTGATGAAGCCTATGGAGAAATAGTAAAAGACTTCGAGAATGATACCCCACTAGATCGGAATTAGTTGAACTGCAGGTTAAGCATTTACTTTGCGACTTACGATTCGGAGATTCCTGACATCCGTAACGAAGATGACATGTTTCCCCAGCCCATATACCGCGGATAGCGAAAAGCTCACAAGTGCGGCAATATAACAAATCTTTAATAGCGTACGGGGTTAGTTTATCAACACTTCTCGATCGCCATTAAGATATACATACCCATGCTACCAGCATCAACCAGTCACTTGTGTTTAATATTATACGGCCATGGGCGACGCGCCGTGCCCAAACTCGGACGATGAGGACGAAAATGGAGGCGACTCCAGTGACGATACTGCAGGCGTATACGTTGGGCACAAGAGTGTCATCTTTGTGCGCCAGCATATATGATATCTCTTCCTGCGTTAATGGTTTCGCCATGTCGAAGGCAAAGGCGTACTGGACGGCCTTAAGTCTGGTTGATGACGACGTTGGAGTAAGACGACTTCCTCATAATAAATAAATTATAATAAATCGCTTAGGAGCCGATGGGTTACAAAGGAAGGTTTCTCGAAAAGAATAATGAGAGCCAGTGAAGTCAGCTTATGGCTGGCTGAGCGACATAATAGGATGGTATCATATAGAGCCAGGTTTCATGCCGCAAGGTAAGGTAGGATTATACATTCAAGGTATATAAGTGAAAAGCTTATTGAATAAGGTGGATTAACGGCGTAACGGTTTCTACCTCCTAGTCTGAGCCCTGCTGGGATAACTTTATTTTAGCGAGCTTAGACTAGAAATTTTTGACTAGCCACTACAGTTACCACTCAATCTGATCTGTGTAGATGTATTTGTGGGGTTGTGTACGTTGTTGCAAAAATTTTAGTTTAAGGTATGAATATAGGTTTTTGAGGTTGCTTTTTGAAATAACTTATAAAATAATTTTTATTTTTTATGAAAATAATTAACAATTAAATAATAAAAATAGATATTTTTAATTTGTAAACGCTTGGAGGTAGTAATAATTAATATAAAACCTTGTATTTATATTTTATATAATATAATATAAGAATAAAAATATCATACATAATTAAGAATTTTAGGTTGTTCTTTAATATATTACCTTTATTAAATAACAATGAAATAACGAAAGGTTCTATTCATTTCGTACAAACTATAAGGGTTAGTAATAGGTGTTCTAAAACCCGTTAATATTTTTCTTAATTTTTTTATTGTAGTGTTAATGTATTATTGGATTTGGGGAATAAAAATTGCGTATTTTATTTTCTAAGTTTATATGATATTTAACAATAATATAACTAACAATACTTCAATTAATCCCAAACTTCATTAATAATTTAAAAGCAATTTTTTCTAACCTTGAGCATGTTCGTTAGTCTCGAGCACGTTCGCTAACCTCAAGTACGTTTATATTACTATTTAAAAGCTTAGTTTTTTGCTTAATTCTTAATGTTATTTAAGTTAATAAACAAATTGTAATGCATAACTGCAAACTTAAGGTATACCTCTTAAGCTTAAAATTGATACTGCGTTTAGATTGAATTCACCTAAAATTTAAACACATAATTCGTGTTAGAAAATAACTAGGTTAAGGATAAATACGAACAATTCAATTAAAGATTAGGGTTTAGGGTTCCTGGAATACGTTAGTAAACAATTTAAAAACATTAATTGTACCTTACAAGTTAAAGAAACAGTAAATCAACTTATTGATAACTATATTTTAATACTTTTAATACTTTTAATATTTTTAATATTTTTAATATAATTTATTACATACAAACAAGCACACTCCTACCTTAGATTAGGAGACGGTTTTTGGTAAGAGGGATATGTTAGGGGTTTGATTGGTTAAAAAGTGTTGTGGCACAAAAGATACAAAAACCGTCCTCCTAGTCTAAGCCCCACTAAGATAAGGATAACTTAAACCCCATAATATCTATCTATATTTATTACATTTTTATTACTTATTATAATTGTTGTTGGAGTGGGTTAAAAAAAACAAAAAAACAAAAAAGCTAAATAAGGTAATTCCTACTTATAATACCTGCTAGTGCATATAACTTACCTGTCACATCGGGTTACTTAACAACCTAAGAGACTTATTACCTGCTAATCCAACAATAGCATATAACATCCCTAGTTCTGTATTCCCTTATTTTAATCCTTGATCTTACCCGCAACTTTTTTTTTTGTTCGATCTATTTTGTAAATTATTGTTGTGGAATCGGTGGTTAGGACGTGAAGAGAATCATTGCTTCATCTTATTTAAGGACATTTTCATCCTTCATCCCCCCCATCCAACATCCTACCTTAAGTACCCATATATCTTATCTACCTATTACCAGGGATACTTATCACTTATGAAGTCGCAAAAGTTCATCATGGGTTTATACACTCAGCTTCCCGAAAATATCAAAGAGGTGGATGTGATCGTTGCTGGAGGTATGATGAGGCTATTCACCCTTGGCAGCGAGACCCCAGACTAATTGAATAATGTAGGCGGTACTGCTGGCTGTATCATTGCATCTAGACTTTCAGATGCGGACCCAAATCTAAGTGTTTTAGTGATCGAAGGGGGCCCAAACAACTACAATGAGCCTCTTATTGTGCACCCTGCTTTTTTCTTTAGTAACTTAGCACCTGGTACCAAAACAATCGCATTCAAAGTGGGCAATAAGTCCGAGCACATCGCAAACCGAGAACTTGTTGTCCCTACCGCCAACGTCCTTGGTGGGGGTTCTTCTGTGAACTTCTCTCTATACAGCCGAGCTCAGCGAACCGATCTCGACTCCTGGCAAACCCCGGGATGGTCTGCAGACGAACTATTGCCATACATGAAAAAGGTATATTTAGTTTAACCCACTATTTTCTATATACTAAACGTTTCAGATCGAAACGTATCAAGGCACAGATCCAAAAGATATTCACGGGACCGATGGACCAATCATCGTTTCCAGTGGCTCATATCGTGCTACCCGAATCGAAGATGACTTCCTCAATGCTCTCAAGGCAGTGGGATACCCTGAAGTCGAGGACATCAACGACCTCGATAGCTGCAACGGTGCGCAGCGCGCCCTGCGTTACGTAGCTCCTGACGGTATGAGACAAGATGTCGCTCACTCATACCTGCACCCCAGACTTCAGGATGGCAAGCACCCAAACCTACATGTACTTGTTGAATCTAGAGTTGTAAGACTCGTGCTCGAGAACGGCCGCGCCGTCGGCGTCGTCTACAGACCCAACTCTGCATCATCTGCTGCCGAGGATCGTACTATTAAAGCTAACAAGAAGGTCGTCGTTTCGGCCGGAGCTTTTGGAACCCCAGCCATCCTAGAAAGGTCTGGCATCGGCAACCCCGACATATTAAAGAAGGCTGGCGTACAACCCGTCGTGGACCTTCCCGGTGTTGGCCATGGGTACGAAGACCACCACATTATCGGATATCCGTATCGGTCGAGTTTGAACCCGGACGAATCCCACGACGCGATCAACGGTGGTCGGTTTAACATGGAAGACCCCGAAACCCGTAAGATCCTAGGCTGGAACGCTGCGGATATCACTTGCAAACTTCGGCCGACGGAGAGCGATGTCGCTGCTTTGGGTCCCGAGTTCCAGGAGGTATGGGAGAAGGAGTGGAAGCACAACGCGAACAAACCTATGGCGGTCATGGCAGCGTACAATGCGTAAGTCGCAAAAATCATTTAGATAATTATTTCTATGGCTCTAACAATGGCTAGCTTCCCCGGAGTACCCATCGGTCTTCCGGTCGCGCAGTACTTCGGCCACAACATATTCACACCGTACCCCTTCTCCCGGGGCCACGTACACATCACCGGCCCCGACCTAGATGACAAGATCGACTTCGAATCCGGCTTCTTTGGAGATGCCGGCGGCAACGACATTAAGAAATGTAGGTGGGCGTATAAGGTACAGCGCGAGATCGCGCGCCGCCGATCCGTATACCGGGGTGAAGTACCCCGAGGCCACCCACCGTTCGCGCCCGGGTCTAAAGCAGCGTGCATCGAGACGGAGGGGCCCCTCCCACCAACCATTTCTAATATCGAGTATACGCCGGAAGACGACGCCGTCATCGACCAATTCTTACGTGAGAATGTGCAGACGACGTGGCACTCGCTCGGTACGTGCAAGATGGGCAAACGCGAAAACTTGGGCGTTGCGGATGCGAATCTAAACGTGTATGGAGTTGATGCGCTCAAAATCGCCGATCTAAGTATTATGCCTCGAAACATTGGTGCTCACGCTGCGAACATGGCCATGGTGATCGGCGAGAAGGCCGCGGATATCATTGCCCACGAGCTGGGACTCGCGCACTAAGCAACACCAGCGAAGCAAAAGGGGCAATTTTGTAATATGCGTTTATGTAGATAGTTGCTCTTAATCGGCATTTGCGTAACGAATGAGCCGTAACAAGTACCCTTCTGTCCTGATTCTAGTTGTGCGATACTTTCATTTAAAAATCGGATATTAAAATCCCATTGCGACTTTGTGTGTTGCTTTGCATGTCTGGGCTAACCACCCCGACGCCCTGCCGGGGGCGAATGCGATGAAACTCCAACAGAGACTCCCGGGCTTCTGGAAGTTCGAGGAGATTTGGATAAACCGACCTGATGTAGGATTAGGGGGTTCTACGACATATGTTCGGTACCTCTAGTAGGAGATAGAAAGATGTTCCTCTCTTAGGCTCTCATAGTTCTTGGACGAGCATGTAAGTGAGATTGTATCCAACTCCGATAATATGCTTATATACAATTCTTACTTGCTTCTCTACGATCACATCTCGTCCACGGCGGAGTACCGGAGTAGCGGTGTGCCAGCCATTATTTGATCAAAATGTCTCGACTCCTCCTCCTCCTCCTCCGAACATCTTATACAACACTAACAGAGATATATACACGAATACATAACACCCCTTCTGTCTCTAGAAAATTGCGCCGTTGCATTGTACCGCTTAACCCGATACACCCCCCGCAGCTGCGCCAACCAATGGCGTTTCCGGAGTGGGAAGCTGGAAGTTCGGGCTTAGGTGAGTGTGGTGTTGTATTGAAGGATTCAATAATACCATGTTAGATGCGTGGTGCGTATGGTCATGTTATTATGCAGCCTCAAACCAACCAATCCTTTCCAGAATATTCAACACCGCATGTGTCCGCCGAGAGATAATGTAAGAGATAGTTGCCAGAAAGAATAACAATAAATCGGCTTAAGGCGCATTTTATTTGAAAATTTACCTCCCCTACAATCTATCACTTACATATCCTCACACCCCCACATTCTCATATTTTATAGGTATTTCATATTTTCGTACGGCATCGCGGCAGCCGATAAATCCTACGTATGTACACGTACGCGTCTGTGCGTTGCGGAAGGCAAGCAATTAGGAATCTTTATGCCATAGATGAACCCACTTCTCCATGTCCTGACGATTGATGCTGACGGTCTGCTGTAATACGGCACTTACTGAGACGGCATTTCCCATTGCGAAACGTGGGAACACTTTCTCCGCAAGCTGTTCTTCGTAGAAATCAAGCAGTTTCAATGCCGGATTAACGGCATCCGGGTCTTGTCCAGCTTGTTGGGCATCAAGGTTGTTGGCGGATTCGCGGAGTCTTTTGAGCCACTCTTCGCGGGGAACGACGGTGAGAGGAGTATTGCTGACGCTCTTATCTTTGCTTGGCCCTAGTTTTAAGTCCTTAGAAACCTCTAGAATAGCAGGCAGTAGGTTGGCCCAGTTTGTCTGCTTTGGGTTCATAAGATGATAGACTTGAGGATGAGTTGGTTGCCCGCGGCTTGAAGTGGCCCCCCTAAGTAGAATCTCGACTATCACGTCCGCAAGTATATCGACTGGGATCCAATCTACGTCATTGGTGCTTGTACCGTACGCGCCTAGTGAATCAGGGATAACACCTAGGCGAATAGAGCCAACGATGAGGCGAGGAATCCACTCCTTGGGGTTCCATCGACCCGGGCTACGAATTGCGCCGCACACTTGGCCAATACGTGCCACCATAATGGGGATATGCAACTTTTCGGTGGCATAGCTCAACGTGCGCTCCGCTACGTACTTGCTCTCAGCGTAGCCGGCCGCAGCTGGGACTGATACGTCGTTAAAGATTTCTTCGGGAACCGGCTTGCGAGAGCCAATAGCTAGATTCATAACGGCACTGATAGAGGACAAGAATAGGATTGCTGGACGATGAGTACTTTGAACGGAGAATTTGCACAAGTTCTCGATACCTCTGAGATGCTTGGCGAACGCTGGCAGTGGAAGGTTAAAATCGACGGACCAGGCGTTGTGGATAACGAGCGTGGCGGAGGAAGACAGCGTTTTGAAGAGCTCCGGTTCGAGGTTGAATGCTTCACGAGATAGGTCCGCTTCAATAAAATGAACCTTCTCCGGGAACGTTGTCGGCAATTGAGGATCAACCTGTGTGTTGTTAATGCGCTGCCTCGTAGCAGAGTCGGAGCCGCGGTTCAGACAGTATATAGTAGCGATATTCCCATTCTCGATGAGTGCCCGTAGAATATAGGCTCCTATAGATCCTGTCGTTCCCGTCACAATGCAGACGTGAGATGTCGCATCATCTCGCTCCCCACCTACCGCCGTCTGGGATTGTGTATTAGCCAATTGGTCAATGCGATGCGTGAACAGTGCTAAAGTTTCTTCGAGGTCGGATTTGCGCTTGTTTTGCTCATTCGATTTCTCGCCATGTCCTTTGGCTATTTCCTGAATTGCTTTAACTAGCCCGACAAGCGTAGGATTCGAATAAATCGTGATAGGCTTCAAGTTTTCGACTCCAGTTTTTGACCTAAGATTTCGGCACAGCCGCAATATTTGGAGGGAATCAATCCCACGGGCCAGAAGATTGTCGTCTGTTCCCACACCTTGGAGCGTTGTCGATTCTTCACAGGATGCTTTAACCACAGCAAGTACGGCTTCAAAGTCATCGAGGTTGATTCGACTCTCCGTGTTTGCCAACACCTCACCGTCAGTGGATTCAACTGCTTCATAAAGATTGTTGATTTCTTCGGTGTAGAGGTCGAGCGTAACCTTTTTCATTACAGTGCCCTTAGGTGTCCGTAGAAACGGCTTTTCCGGTTTCGAGAATAAGACGTGAGATGATGCTATTCTGGCATGCGTCGGTGCCTCCTGGTTCGCTTGTTCTATGGTTGGCCAAAGCCTCTTGATCCAGTCCTTTGTATCTTGATGCGATAGCGCGCTTTTGTCTTTGAGTTCTATAAGGACCCCAGCCTCGAACCGTTGGTTCCCGAATACCACCGCCCCTTCAATGTCTAGGTGCTTGCTGAGGTGATTCTCAAATGAAATGGGGTTTGTCTTTTCGCCGTTGAGGAAGACGATAATATCATCTGCCCGCGATGCGTGCGCCCACATATCAGACCTCGTGGGGTGTCGCTTGAACAAATCACCAGTATGGAACTTCTCCAAGTCCGGGAATCTATCAAACACCGGCTGATACAGCTGAGTCGATTCTGATTTCTCCAGAACAAGTTCGAAGGTATCCTCAGTTTGTTGTTCAAGTATAGCATTGACTTTAGGATGAAATGCCATATATTCCCAATCGTTCGCGGTATCAAGCCCATCTGGGTATATAAGTGGTAGCCCCGCGGTTTCGCTGGATCCCAAGAAAGTCACCAGCCGAATCTTTTTGGCAATGATGTCTCCTAGGACCTTTGGGAGAGCCCCGCCAGCAAATACAATCATCTTGAGCCGTGAGGCAATTTGATCTAGCATCGCCTCATCCTTGGCAAGCGCCTCTAAAGTAAACGGTGCTGTCATTGTCCAGTCGGCCTCCACATTGCGTGAGATGGCTAAGAGACTTTCGATGGAAGGGGGACCTAGCCACGATGGCAATATCACGACGCAGCGGTTGTATATCGCATTGATAATTCCAAGCTGAACACCGGCGGGGTGGAAAAGAGGAAGTATAAGTATATGGCTGTTATGGCCCAGGTAAGACTGCAATAGCGTGTAGCCACTCGGAGGAGGGAGTGAGAAGGTCCTAGCTATTCGTAAAACAAATTCATGTGTGTATACGCAAGGCTTGGGAAGTCCTGTCGTGCCAGAAGTATGACAGACGAACGATCCATCTCTCTTAGCCTTCTCCAGGGTCTTTTGGTAGAGATACGGTTCATGATCGTGATTGAGAAGATGCTCCATTTCTTCTATCTTCAATAGCCGCATATCCCTCTTCTGTAGAACTTCCTGTACAGAAAGGGGGACCGGTCCGGCTACGATGATCTCGGCGCATTCTAGCTTCTCTAGCAAAGACAAATGAGCCGCAACAGTATTACGAGGGCTAGTGAGAAATATCTACAAATTATGTTAGCATTAACCGTTACTATTCAAAACTTGAGATAAATTCAACCTTGTATCCCGCCTTGATTGCGCCTACGAAGGCGAAGGTATAACGAAAGTCATTAGGTCCAATATACGCAATAGTAGGCGTGCGCTCCGGGTCCCCTCGTCCAATTTCATTCTCTATCCATCGCGCAACTCCGTTTATAGCATTAGCTAGTTGGCGATATGTGACATCTTTAAACCCAGCCTCATAATTTGACGGATCAACGGGATATTTCCCGTAGAGAGAGTTTGGCTCCGTCGCAGCAATTTCGTCTATAACATCAGGTAAAAGCTTCGGCTCTTCTTGGGGAGCCATCGTGGACCTTGTTTCTTCCATGTTCACTTATAAGTGGGGGGAAGTGTAGATGGGCCAACCTAAGTAGGTAGGTAGGTAGGTAGGTCTATCTTGAATATGGAACAGATGAAATAATACATAGGATTAGCGCCGGCATGCTGTCAGCATCTGCCCAATCCTCTCCCTGTCCTCGCGGATCATATCATATACCGAATTCAGGCACAGGAGTATTAAAAATATGCATCTAACCACCATATACACACGCACTTACCAACCTGGGTAGTGAACAACCCGGGCATAACCTGGGCACGCGTGGGCCATGCAAGCTAGCGGCAACGGTCACGACCAACATGACTTGAGGTTACACAGGTGATTCGACGGCTCGAACGTTCATCGTCGCCACGGGGATCCTTCTTGTGTACCCATAATCCTTAATAAGTGCAAAGGTATTTTGGACTTATGCTTCGCTGGCCATGATGCCTCTTTTCTTTTCCAACATAATCCAAAGCCGATGCCTCTCAATGAGATGCGATCGTAGGCATCATCGGCCCTACTTTCTCTCATCGCAATGTCGGATTCGGACAGTTTAGGCCCTCTATTCGAACGTATAAACATTGCATTTTTCGTGATAGCCGGTACCTCATATGCATTGAGGGTCTATGTACGCGCTTTTCTGATAAATGCATTCGGAAAAGATGATTATTGGATGACAGCTGCTATGGTGCGTTCTCCAACGACCTGCAAAAACAACCAACGACAGTTGAAAGGGTACCCAATCTAATGAAAAAATTAGGCAGCATATATAGCGAATACCACAATAGCCATTCTAAGCGTGAGATATGGCTCGGGAAAGCACCTGTGGCGTATAGATGAAGATGATATCCCAAAGGCTCTAATGGTCAATAATACCATTCAACATTTTAACAAGCTAACCTAGGTACTGACGATGAAATAGCTCACATACGCAAGCGAGATAACTTACGGGACAACGATGATACTTACCAAGATGTCCATCGCGGCATTCCTACTGCGAGTAACACCGCATAAAGTCCACCGGTTGATCATATACGTCGCTTCAGGCTTCACTTGCGCTGCTGGCCTAACTCTGGTCTTTATCGTCATGTTTCAGTGTAAACCAGTGTCCTTGTTTTGGCATAGAAATCAGCCTGGGTCATGTTTACCCGTGGAAGCAATCATTACCAGCACATACGTTTATAGCGCGTTCGCCATCCTGACGGATTTCACCTTTACGCTGTTACCGCTATATCTCATTTGGAAACTCCAGATGGATATGAGGACCAAGATAGTCCTTGGACCAATCATGTGTCTGGCGTTTATGTGAGTATACGAGATGTAACACTCCAGATCATCGCTAACGACCTGCAGGGCAAGCCTTGCCGTGATCATTCGACTGCCTTACGTTAGTGACTTTAGGAAAGAAGACGTGTTGCGTAAGTTTATGTTACCAGTATCCTCGACGCGCTGCTGCTAACTCGAGACAGATGACACTACCAACTTCGCCATCTGGTCGGCCGTTGAGCAGGGTTTGGCAATCACGGCGGGTAGTTTAGCGACGCTTCGTCCGTTGCTCCGGAGGGCAATTGAGAATTTCAACTCTTTGAAAGAGTCATTGTGTAATAGTGCAGATGGTGCAACATCTCATAGCACCGATTCTGTCACGGCGCAGCTCACAGCACGCCGCCCAGATGAGATCAAACTTCAAAGCCGAAATCCATAATTATTGTCATATATCATATCCCCCTTCGGTCCGTCCCGCGATTCGTGTTTGTGATCTCATCTTGTTAATTAAAACAACGGTTGGTCCAAATAGGGGCGGGTTTTCTGTTATCAACAAAGTGGGATAATTCCCGATACGATTCCACAGATGTCGGAAGTCAAGAGCGAGTCATCATGACGACGGAAACATGCCGTCGATCGCACGGTTATGCCGGATGCGGTATCAAAAGCAGAACTGCATCAAGCGTCGCAAGTTCCTCCACGATTGTAGTATTTAGAGGCGAAGTCAAGTAACGTTGGATTAGGGTAAACAGCACATCCGTATTACTTATTGCATTAAATTATTAATAGTGAGTTAAACAGGCTCAATTGCGGCCGTGCTGATGATCCCGTACCCACGGGCCCTCGCTGCGGATGTCAGATCCTCCCTAACGCTTAACGCTGACAAGGTCCCTTGTCTTGGACACCTAACGCCGAACAACCCGGCAACATATGGTATTAACACGTAAGCGGACAATCAAAGGATGACGGCAAACATCATTTACAGACGCCCTTTTCCAGCCCAACGTTTTCCCATAGCAAGACTCGACGTATCCCGCACCAATCACCGTCACACACGGACCTACAACATCGGGTCTTCGTCGGTGTGGCTTTGGTTAGTTCGGACACAACTGGCGTCTATATCCCGTGCTATTATTTCCAATGAGCGCGCTTAACGCGACTGTAGGGATACGTAAAGCGGTGAGGCTTAGACTCAAGGCCCCCAATAGGGAAGTTCCCGTCATGCTACTTCGATGGACGGGTATGAGCGAGCATCGGTCCGGTAAGCTCGAGCCCGGGATGTAAGAAAATCTCAACGGGCTTCATGCCGGCGTATCGGAGACAGGGGGATTTTCCGGCGTCTAACTATATATTACCAGACGGAGACTCGGACCCATCGTCCTGCATGGCATATAGCTGGGCATGGACGGGCGAATATCCACACCACACGCCATGCCATCGATGGTGAGACAGTGGATGAGCTTACCTCGCAGGATTTGGTCTAGAATAAAGATCTTACTCTAGAAGCTATGGAACCATTCTATGCTAGGATACTTGATGATAACTAAGCCCAGGATGCCTATCCCCGAGACGTCTAACCAAGGTTAAACGCAAACTGTCGCGGTATTGGTGGAGAGGTAACGAGGAACTGGATGGGATTCGAAGAACCACGGTGAATACGAACATAAACATAGTAGACGTTTCTCTAAATAGCTTCTTAGTTAAGAGAATATAATTCCTCTAGGACTAGAGAAAGTTCAACCAAGAAACTTACCTCCTTATTTTGGAAACGGGCTCCCTCTTCTGAATAGCCAAGAGAAGTGTCCAGCGTATAGAAGTTACAGATACGCTACAGAAGCCCTGAATGCAGGCGTAAGATGCTTAACTCAACAAAGCAGTGAGATAATACGATTAGGATTACATTAGGCATGGACTCAAGACGGAGGTCGTAGTGATAATGGAGGTATTACTCCACCCAGTACACGATCACTGTCGTTTCGTCGACGTTGGTACAAGGCAGTACAAGCACACTTACACCGATTTACTTAGATTTACCTAGAGATACAAACTCGCCTCCCTAGCAAAGTATCTCTTGAAAGCTAAGTATGATTCTTTAATCTCACCGTTATGCCGACCCTAGTGCAAGTTTCGACGGGAGATAAAACACCGACGTTGTATATTTGTGGGTTGACTATAGCAATAGTGCGGAATACGTATTCATGAATAGCCTATTCCATCGACCGGTTTGAAGGTACCCCTTTTGCATTCTAACGCCAGTTCGCCAGATTCATTACTGTTGGCAAACCTAACAGGAAACAACGCCGGTGCGGGTCCCCATAACTAAAAGGAGGAAATGCAATAGGGCTCTCTAGCGTCGTGCGAGCCCTCCGATTCTTTTCCATTGAAGCCTCACGTATCATGCCCAATTACAAAGGAGGCATCCAACTGCCGTTCAGGGGAAATACCTGGCAACGGGGCTCCAAACAAAATCTCTTACAGATATCATTAGTCTTGAGGACAAGCGGTAACCAAGGTCTTGGCGATACTAGTCTGCTCCTATTGTCCATGATTGCAGTGGGAAAGGATTTTAGATTGTGTAAGGTGATGTCCATCTGATTGATGACACAAAGGCCGAGGAGACTCCTGCGGCTGAACGTTCTGTAAGAACGCCCGACATGACAAGGCAAGCCCTACGATCTCACCACGCCTAAATTTACCCCAGGTTTTAGGGAAAAGAAGGGGTCCTTCCCGAATCAAGTCCATATAGTCGGGATTTGTATAAAGCGGTGAGAGGTGATACAAAATTCACCATCGTGACACTTTTTGTCTGACGGTCATGGTATCATGGTATCTTACCTCAGCCAGATGCCCAAAACGCGGGTTGTGGAGAGATCGAGTATCATAATGTATCGTGATGGAAACTTGATTTGCGAAATTGCATATTTGGATCGACACAGTATGCTCGACACGTGGAGCTTGATGGTTCTAGAACATCAACGTAGACACTTAAATAAGTACGATTAGAGCGAGTAGGCTATCTCAAGTAAAGTACTTCCGTTCGATATCGGTGATTATCGTAACCCAAGAGATACAACACTCTAGTAGAGAGCATATCCTCATGTCGTATGTGCGGTATGATATGAAGATTCTCGACGCGTTTAGCCAGGGGTTAGGTAGAATGTTATTGCGTGTCTCCTGACCAGCTTGCCCTGCAGGGCGACAGTACTATGGTATTATTGGTTTCACGACCAACTCAGCTCTTCTGCATGAATGCGATAATGGTAGGAAATTTAAGGATTGCCAGCTGTGATCGAGAAGGCAATATTCAGAAGCAACTAGCCGTGGCCAGATCGGCCACCGGGTGTCGCGAAATGCTGAACGACCACCCTAGTTTTCCCCTTTCCTTGTTTTCTGGGCCCAAGGAGGTAATAGACTGGGAGAGTTTCACCTCGTACAGCATACCAGCTTCGTCATCGCGGTCATCTAAGAACCATATTGCCGTAGTAGGACTAAAAGTACCTAGATATCATGCCAGGTACATCTTTTTTTTCTCCGGAGACACTATAGTTGAAGGAGATGTTTGACTAATAGTAACGTTCTGGAGGCTCAAGTACTCCTCAAAGCAAAAACTAAATGCTGAGAGATACCGGGGATTCCCGGCCATACGGGACTGGTATTCGAATTCTTCAGTCTGCTAGAATTTAGAAGGGTCCTCTGCGAAGCCATCGTGACTACTGACGAGATACGTCCGCACGATACCCTTGTAGCTAGCCTCCGAGAGACTAGACAGCCTTAACCTATATGGGGAACTGGGGCCCTACAGGGTGCTAACATGTCAATATTTTATGAGCGTGCCCAGTAACCGGCTCCAGATAATTCTTGCTTACAGATTGAGGTGTCAGCCCTTTGATGTGGGCTTTTTACCTTGATATTCCCACTTGGTCTCTAACTATACTACTCCTTACCGGAGCCTAAGCCCTTTTAGGCATTAATACGTGACCATTATGTATAATACTAGCAACTTTCAGGGTTATTATGCATGACATATCTTAATCTACCCAAGTAAGGTACATGTAGTTACATGACCTTGTAAGCTTGTAAGCCTGTGGGCTTGGGTTTGTTGTCATATGTATCCCTTTGCTACCTAGGTAGCCTGTCTTAGATGGATTTTGACTTAGCAAGGACGGTTGATTTTGACTGGTGGGTTAACGGGCTTGAATGTACGTGTGTTAGTTAGATGGTTTTTAACAAGCCGTTAACTAAGTTAAACGTCCAATATGAACGGGTCCCGCGGATCTGGAGGAACGATTGCCGTTCCATGGGAGGCGAATATGGCGTTCTCTTCGCCAATGGAAAATTGAATACAAGATGCCATGAAGGTGGTAAAGCTGGGTATAGCATGCAGGTGAAGTGGAGGATAATTGAACTATTCTATGGTTCTTAGTGGTCCCAGGCTGAGTCCACTATGCTGAGTCCACTATGCTGAGTCCACCATGCTGGGTGGTGCCGTGTAAGGACCAAAGCGTTTTGGCTCCGAAAAGGGTTTAAAGCCGTGGCGGGAATAGTAAGGGACCGTTTAGAGTGAACCGTTGTAGAAAAATAAAGGACAAAGGAAAAATGAGTTATGTTAGTGTATTAATGATTAATAGCATTAATGAAAAATATGTTAGGTATCCGAAGATTGGTCACACTAATAAGAAGGCGAAATGCAAAATGTAGGCAAATCTAAATATAGTCGCGCCGAGGTCAACTAACGAATCGGCTGCTTGCGCTGGTGTCGTCATGACATGTCATGGCAGGTCAGCGAACGGAATTGGAGCAAAGCGAATTCGATGATGCATACCTATGTTAGCATATGTTTAATCCAAGTATTTTTCGGGTTCTTTTTTTTTCTTACTTTTTTTCTTGTATGATCTTCCTTGGGTCTTTCTAGTCGTTCTTCAAACCTTCTACGACGATCCACTTCGGTCCCACCACGTCCATGTGGATATGATCTGATGAAGCTTGGGATTCGAAGACTTGGGGACCTAGAAGGACCCAGGAATTTATCGATGCATTCTAGAGTTGACCCCTCACGTACAAAGTTTTTTTTTTCTTTTCTTTTTTCTTTACTTTCTTTTTCTTTACTTTCTTTTTCTTGGTCTTCCCTTTTTTACCCCCCCCCCCTTTATCCCTCCAGTTACCGGTATTGGCGTTTCATGCGGTGTTGTGGTGTAGTGTAAGCTTCGAAGCAAACGCCCCCCCATTTCGTTCTCACAGTATGAATAACTTGACCCCCAAAAGAGTAAACCTATTGAGGGATTTGGGGAGCGCATATGTAGGTAGGTATGTACGGCGTAGGAGTATGGAGACGGGATATGTAACTCTCATTGGACTATGAAAGTATGTAAGGCAGGCAAAAAAAGAACTCCTCGGATACATAGTGTACGACTATGTACCTAGGTACCTAGACAGACAATACAAGATAAGAAAAAAAGAGGATGCGACAGTACTGCTTTTGTGGCTAGACCCCAACGCGCTCAAAGCAAGAGGCAATTCATAATTATCCTGCAGGTAATTTATTACTCACCGCTTCTCGCGTTCCTAACTGGTCGACAGCGTACTGCAGTATCTTCCAATCCCCTCAAGATGGTACCAATCCGCGATACGTGGCGCGAGGACTGATCTCAGGCGAGGGATTGAGATGGTCAAAAATAGAAGCATCTCAGTGAGCCACCCAGTGAGCCACCTCGACCATGCGTATGGCTCATGTTGTGCCATGTCTATGCGAGAAGCAGCATGCCAATAGTTTAAGGTAGTGGCCGTAGGAGTAATAAAAAAAGAGTAAGCTAAAGAAAGAGTAAAACCGAAAAGTCTTCCGACGATATCCTCATGAGACTACCGCAAGACTTCTCGGGGACGAGGGCGCATCACGCTAGATCAACTATTGACTAGCAAGACTTGACAAACTGCAAAGCGGCGGGAGCTGCTGTCCCGATGAGATGGAATCACGGGGTGTGGTGCCGGGCAAGGGACCTAACCGATCCAGACGGTGGATAAACCTGTACAGCGGCGACCGAATGGGGTTAACTAGTCGCCAGTGGTAGGGAGTCCTGGCTTATAGTTGTATCAGCTGTATCAGTTGTACTAGTTGTATCTATATAGACATGTATGTGTATCTATCTGTATGTGTATGCGTAGGTAAGTATAATGTAGTAGGGTTTAAACGCGATGAAGGTTGATGAGCCAATGAGCAATCGTATTGGGCATAAAAGTCTCCTATATCACTGCCTGTATTGATTAAAAGATGGAGGGGATCTTTGAGAAGGCGAGGTCGCGAAGATCATGAAACGTTGTATTTTTGTGTTCGGGTGAGGATCAGATCTCAGAACCGCATATCAGATAAAGACAGATGACTTGCCGAAAGATGTACATTAAAGACGTCAGGGCTCAGAAAGCGCACTTACCACCTGGGCGCCTGGGCACTTGCCATAGTATTGCGTTGTATATACCTACCTGCCTAGACTGTACTGGGGTTTGTTAAATGGGGTTGCTGATAGGCGCTCCAGTGAACATTCGACCGCTAAGCAAGCATACAGTAGTGGCCTGGCGAAGCCTATTGCTACCTCTCGCCTTAGGTACACTAGTATAAGTACATTAGGTAGGTATCGGGCGCTATGAGGTAAGGTAGGTACTGCAGGTATGGCGCGCGGAATACTGTGCCGATGTAGTGAGCAGCGCCGAAATATATACCTAAGAACTTGTAGATTTCCGAATGAAAGGCTCTCGCAGAAATCTTTGGCCGAGGCAAGGTTTGTGCTAAAAGGGTTGCTTCTAAGAATAGGAGTGCACTAACTTGCATCTGGTTAGGTTTATGTTTAACGGGCTGCAAGTATCTGAGTAGCTGGAGATCAGGTGCAAGATTAGACTTGTACTTTCGTACAGTGCAATCATACTGTATTATTATTCTCTTAATGCTGTACGAAAAATTGCATGTACATTTAGTATTTTTGCGTTTTTGCGTATTTTCAAGCCTATTTCCTGACATGTGCCGTTTACCAAGCACTATTACATATAGCTTTGCAATTTACGACTCGCCCGACTCGGAGAAAAACAAAGAATAGCAATCAAAGTAAGTAACCAGAAGGACAACTAGAAGGACAATTAAGGAGGAGCTGGCGATGGTTCCTTTGGGTATGTATCCTTATTCGGCCCTCGCTGCCAACGGCACGTCTATTGTGGCTGAGCTGTCACACAACCAAAATTTCATTTTATTTATGTGGCCTATTATATGCTATGGGTTCATAGTAGTACCAATAGGGTTGGCCAGGCTTCGATAATATCAGAAGAAAAAAAATAGCAACACTACAAAGGTTGCACGTTACACAACTGTCTATTGTGCGGGTATGTACCTAGGTATGTAGTATATATCTACGCAGTTGTGTTGCAATGGAGTCCTTCAGAATGGAGTCGAGCTCAATGATCTGAGCCCTGGATGTTCTTGAAGATCGTCGATTATGGGTCTGGTGCTGCACCTTTGGTGTCGGGTCTCGGCATCGATGATCACGTAAACCTCAGCTGCCGGACCCGTCGACCTATCATCTCAGGAGGCACGAGATCTCCCAGTCCCTCGAAGTCCCTTGAGGCGTCAGCGATTTCGACGTTGACGTCCTTCGCACGCGAAAATCGAAAATGGGCGTTCAGAGCTTGAAAGAATGAGGCTGTGCTACGAAGGGGACTCGATAATTCATCCAATCAAGTATCGTAAAAGAGACGTCGGCGCAGGTGGATACTAGAAGCAATATGGTTCGATTCCTCACCGCTGACCGAGGCGCTTTACTGATTGAGGTCTCTTTCCTCTTCGGAATAGGCTATCACCAGGCATACTATGTTACGTCAAGGACGTGGGAAAACGTCAGGGACTCAGGGCTCAGGGCTCCGGGGCAAGACAGGGGTAAATAAGGGCGGCAGGCTAGGGTCCTTGTCGGTTCACACGTTCCGCGACGAGCCTATCTGGGTTGACTGGGTATGTAACCCACTTCAGATTGGCTCCAAAAATGGACACGAGAAACTGCTGTTTCAGCCAACCGACGTTGAGCCTGTTCTCCCTCAGATCGAGCTCTGCAGAATACCCCTGCTAAAGTCCCCCCATCAACCATGGGAAAACTATGGGAAAGCCACGATAATGAATGTGCCATTTTGTAGGAATGCGATGAGTGATAATGCGCCAAAAAGGCTGATGGGTACCTAAATAGGGCTTACTATAACTTTTATTTATTTATTACCGTACCTAGATAATCTATGTAGCACCCCGTGAATGCCCAGATGGAGATGGAATTTTAATAGCGTAACTGATGCCATCAGACCTACCTCAGGTGGTAGGTCGATAGGTAAGAGGTACCTAATGTAATCTACTAATGTAACTGACAAGCTTAAATATTTCTACATAAATAGGATAGCATTATTACATCATGGCTCACCTTCCTCCTTCTTTTAGCCTACCGAGGTCTTACTAAAATCGCTATGAAAATTTAGCAGGGCTCTCTTGGCAAGAAAAAAATATATAGCTGCTGCCCCCGTCCCCCGAGAATTATGGATACTCCGCCCGGAGCGGGACCTAAACGTTCGGGTATGTACTCCGTTGATAGTAGGGATCTGGGCTCTTGCGCAACGATCCAATCCATTAATCCGTATGTTTTTGTGGTCCAAGGCAGTTACAATGCTTGTAGATTGTGGGCCGAAGCTGGACGAGCAGACGGAGCTCAGCTTCTCCTTTATGTTTCTAAACTTCGGCAGTGAATAATTCAAACTTGGCCTGGGGCTCGCCTGATACGTACGTGCTCTCGGGGTTCTTGTCCGTTTAGGATAGATGCAACTCGGAGTTGCGCACAGATAAATGCTGTTGCCTTGTGGATCTACAACCGGCACTTTGGACCTTTTAAGGAAATGACAAAGGTCGATATGACGTTGCTACGACCGATTCTGTTAGATGATAGATGCACTAGGTATATAGGCATTTTCTCCCTGCCCATCTACACAGGGATAGACCATGTCTGTTGATGGGTTATCCGTCTCGTAGGGATATTTTGTCGTTATTATGATCCGACTAGGAAAAAAAAATATACTGGAGCTGAATTGTTCTTCGTGAACTTTATCTACCGGTATCGGTGTCTTGCTACTTTCCGTACTTTTGTGGTTTGGAGGGGACGCAGAAATTTTAGCCATCGGTTAAGACATAATCCTCAAGCCGCAACTAAGATGATGAGGCTTAGGAGTCCGTTCTTTCACCTGAAACCCGCTGTCTCTTTGTAATGCCAATTTTCGTCAATTTTCAGGTTAACTCCCCCTTTAGCTTGCGGATGAAATCCGTTTGGCTTGTAAAAAGGTCATTTAGTCATAGGTGGAATTTATCTGCTTGTCTTTCGGTGATAGGCCAAACTATTAAAGGTGGTTTAATAAAGATCAGAATCTTTTAGTTAGTTTATCTTAAGCTGTAAATGTATCATCACTAGCTAGGTATCATGTATGCTAGTTACTTGGTTGATACATCGGGTTATCTAGCTTCTGATCATACATATACATATACACATGAGGCAACTATTTGAACATGCTTTAGTACCTAAGTTGATACGGTGCGACGAAACTGGTTGAGAGAAAATGGGTTGGTTTTTTTTCCCATCCCAAAGACAGCGACCTATTGTATCATGTGCGGTCCGCGGTCCTTGGGTCCTTGTGCCGTGAGGGCATTGCTAGCGTGCCATATGATTTAGTTCGTCCTTTAGAGGATCTGAAGCATGCTGGCATGTGGCATAGAATCGCAACACGCCCAATGGAAGATATATACGCCTATGTGTTAATTCCTGACAGACTAGGTGGGCTTCAATATAGGACGGTGTTGATGCATGCCACCACACCATGCTAATAGAAGTTAGCATTACCGTCAAGGTTGTCTTGCGGGTGATCTATTGAATCTATCTACATTCTTACGTTTTTGCTTTCTTACCAGTATTCATCGCGCCGCCACGTTTAGTGAGACCCGTTGCTTCCTACGGAGTACAAGATCACAGGTCATAATGTTAAAAGCTTACTGGATCTTTCCGCATAACAATATCTTATCCAATATGGACGGTCTGTAATCCCAGTGGAGTCGGAGATTCTTGACAAGCCCCGCCACGCTGACATGTCCAACATCCAGTCGTGGGCTTCGGGATTCGTCCAGTTTACCTAATGTTTCTAATGTCGCATGGACAGCACAGAATCGACGAGAAAGCTCCGAATAATATGGCCAGAACAAAATTCCTTGGAATACAAGATGCCGTTCGAGAGAATACACGTGTGTAAGTTTTATCGCCGTCGTCCGCCGACCTATCTTTCGTCTTTCGGTGTCAAAGACCGGTTGCGGATGGGATGGATGATGGGACGATGCCAGCCCAAACTCGGCACACGCAGGATAATGCCCTGGATATGCTGGGTATACTGGATATGTTCCCCGGAATAGTGCGACAGAATACCTGTGGTTGATGCAGCTGCTGACTGTTTTTTTTTTTTTTTTTTTTTTTTTTTTCTTCTTCTTCTTTTACCACTGCCCAGTGAGCTGGAGGATCCTGTCCGATGGGGCCGAGCATTGTTAGCTTCGCCTCCGTGGTCTCTAAGCCAAGAAAGGTTTAGAGAACACATGCTACTTATGTACACCTGTAATGTAGCTGCGTAGATGTCCCATTCAACAGGGATCTGACTGAGATCATGGAACGGTGAGAGCTTAGCGGGCGATACCACCTCTCACACCCAAGTATTCCCAAGCATACCCAAGCTACTCCTCAACCCACTCCCTCTTAACGATGATTCGCATCACACACGTCCGTGCCAGTACCGGGACTAGTAACAACATGAAGTAACTCAATTCCGCAGTAGTTGGATACCTACCTATTTATCTTGTACAGTATATAATAAATAAAAACTACTGTATCACCCTGCCGTTGTATCCTGTTAAAGAGAAAGAAAGAGAGAGAGCTGGGGGGCAGCTACCTAAGGCTAAAGGTCGCTCGCTTGACTTTTTTCTCCTCCCACCATCTTTTTCGCTTTAGCATTCCAAAATATGCTGCGCACTGCCCTCTGTTGGTGTACACGGCAGGTAATGACGGACCCAACCAAAGTGCTCCCAAGATACCGGGCTCCTCGGTGCCAACGGCGTGCCATGTAGTATCATCGTCGTAGCATAGATCAAATAGCGGTAGCCTCCACTTTAGATTTGGTCATTGTTGTTGTTGTTGTTGTTCGATTAACTGCGTTCAAAGCCCCCAGTAGCCTATGTGAGGAAGTATTATGCATCGTAGAAAGGTACCTGCATTCATGTATACCTACATGCAGTACCTCCTATGCCCTACATGTAACTATTGTATCTGCCTAGCATTTAAGCTCAGACGCCCTAAGGGTACATACTTAGATACCTACTAACCTACCTGTTAGGTACAATACTTCTTACCTACCTCCTAGGTAGGTAGCAAAAAGTTACTTTGTACCGACTTGGTTTCCCTTGTAGGTATGTGCTCCCCCACAGTAACTCAGCTAAGTAACGGTGCTCCGTACTGTAGAACAAGTACAAGAACAATTCTAAACGATAGTGTTCCATTAGCACCCAACCTCCCGCCCGCCCCCACCATAACAGGCGCCATTAGCAGACGTAGAAGAACATAGCAGTTCCCTCCATGGGATGTACTCCTTGTACTGTATTTGCCTGTTCCGGAAAGTAAAACAGTCACAAGCCAGGTACCGGGCACAGTGTACATCCGCCTAAGCCCACCAAGCCCACCAAAGGCTACGCTTAAACGTTGCTGTTCGGGTAGTTTAGTTATTTAACAACCCTCCAGTCCCCCATTGATTTTCTCCATTCTAATAGTCTTCCCATATCATCACCAAATTTAAATTTGAGCTTTGCTCTAATCTCAACCACACACTCGCTTTACCCTTAACTCCCCTTAGGAAGTCCTCGTTGGCTCCTGTCATTCGCTTTTTCCTTTTTTTGTGTGTTTGGAGATTTGTACTCGAAGGATCCTCATCGTCAAATCGTGAACCCGACTCGTCTCTCGCTGTGTCATCGTCATCTCAAGTCATCTCGAGCTCAAACCATAAAGCCGCTGATAAAAATCACTTGACACCGCGCATCCTGTTCCGCTTGACTAGTACTCCGAGTCTCGAGAATATATTCAATCGCTTAAAACACCTGGAAGGAAACGACCAGCAAAGACCGTTATATACCAGGCTTATCAACGACGTCCCGCATCAGTCTTGTGTGTGTGCACACCCTGTGTAGATCCTACGAACCCCGAGATACCCTCAACTCCTTTAGGAGAGTTCCAAGACAACGCAGCACACTTGGTCTATGTCGTGATATAGGCGTAACTGTTACCTCACCTTAATCCAAACGTCCAAAGAGGAGGCATATTGATATATATATATATATATATATATTTACCTCCCACCTACCGTCCGGGAAGGTCTAGTTGACTAACACCAATCCGAAACCCATTCGCTCGCTTTTGGCACGAAGATATCTCGTGCCCCAATTCACGTATGTCCTTATTATTCTAGCCGGCTCGAGTTTCACTCTTCGAAGCAACCGGCTGGACGTAGATGCCTTGGTACTGGTACTAACATCGTGTCCTAGTTCTTTCGTTTTACTTAATTATTATAATACAGCTTTTACGATGGCTGGCCCAGGTGGTGGTCCTCCGCGACGCAGGTTTGTTCCCCTTACTGGCAAACCCATCTGGTTAAGTGCTCGGTATACTGATTGCTTTATTTTATAGTCACACTAAGTCGCGCAAGGGCTGCGATAATTGGTATGCTTTGTTTGGCCTATGGTAATCCATATCAGACGGGAACTAATTAGCTCGTAGCAAACGCCGACATATTCGATGCGATGAGAACTTCCCTCAATGGTTTGTATAATCTTTTAAAAGCAAGAAATACAGCTTGCTAACCTCTGAGTAGCCGTAACTGCACTAAACACAAGGTCCGATGCCCGTACAACGATGTGCCTGTTCCTGATGAAAGGGCCGCGACTCCCGACAAGCCCGATCTAATGTGGACCCCTGAGATTGAGGCCGCCGTTGAGCAGTGGCAGCGAACTGGAATTTTCCCGTTCCCGAGCCTTAACATCTACCCAGAACCGGCACCTCAGTACTATTCGGTCGAAGACCTTAGGCTAATCTTCCACGTCGCTGCCATCTGCAATGAGATGAGCGCTATGGATGCCAACGGGTTTACCCTTTGGACCCGTCAAATCCCTACGTAGGCTTCCCCCTCCGGTTTCGAGATAATCACGCTGACTAGTGCCATATAGAATCATCAAAATCGGTGCTACCCATAGTTACGTTATGCATGCTCTACTCGCCTTTTCGGCTGAGCACATTGCCTTTTTGACAAACTGTCCGCATGTGGGCAGCATGGCTTACGAGCATCGTGGTGTTGCCTTCAAGGGATTACAAGAAGCCATCGGATCGTTCTCACGTGAAAATTCAGACGCCGTTCTAGCTGCCTCGCTCGTGCTCTCGTGGCAGGCGACAGATTGGTAGGCAATATAATGCATGTATCCGAAAAGCAAAGACTAACACGGAGAAATAATAGGCGAAGCTGGACACAATTGATGCAAGGAACCTCGTCCGTAAGTACAGATCTGTCACTCGAAATAAATCATCAAACTAATAACAGCATCTGAAGGTTATCGATGCTATGGAACCGTGGAAGCACGAGTCCCAATTTGGAGAGTTTATTGCTGAGAGCAGCACGTTCCCTACTGCACCCCCGTCCCCGACTCCGGATCACAAGCCTCACCAGCCACGGAAGGAGGATCTCGATGCATTCCAGCGCACTATCAACCAGATTACCAAGGTTGAAGCCCACTTGAAGCAAAATAAGGAAGACCCTCAATTAGCAACCCAGTTAGTATGCTTCCTTAAGGGCGCCCGCAAAGTCAGTCCAATCCAGTCGATTGAGGATCAATTTGATCGACTCCGGCCTCTTCGCACCTGGCTTTTTTGGCTTCCTGTGATGTGTTTCAAGCAAAACGGCACGTCTCCCAGCGCCCTGGTGGTTGTTGCGCACTATTACACTGCTGCAATTATGATGGAACGTCTCTTCCCTGAAATTGGCGCTGCGTACTTCGGTAGTCTTGCTATTGGACCAGTAGAGGAAATTGCCCGACGACTGCTCTCGATTAATGTCTCCGGAAGCCTCGACGGAGACTCGCAAACTCCGCTTACTCTCATGGAATTCCCCATTGATACCGTTAATGAATTCCGATCTCGCATGGGTTGGATCCAACCGGTTCGCACTCCGTCGTTCCCGCAGTTTGACCCGCCCAACTTCTACATGGGCGAGAACGTAATGCAAGGTACTCCGCCTTCTACGGCCTCGTATCTGCCTTATGGGGACAATCCGGCGTTCAGCTGGAGTACCGAGGATCTTTCCGTGATGGGTCCCGAGCAGGAGTCTAACAACGCTGTCAGCCCTCTGGTCATCTCCTCGCCGTTTCCGAGCCAGCAGTACCTCAACATACCTTCGCCCTCGTACGGAGGATACAGTCCGGTGTCTTCCACTTTCGGAGAAGGCTCCATTGCATATAGCGACCACGATGAATTTGGCTCGTGGGATTCTGGGATGACGGCCTATCCGCCTCTTGGCTCTGCGGGGCCCAGCAACTTTGGTGTCGGGTTCGTCTCTCCAATCCAGACCGTGTGGATCTAAGCTCTGATGTCCCACATTGGCTCTCCGTTTTGATGTGGAAGAGGATAAAAATGATTGACCATGCCGCTCAGGAACACCAATACCCAGCATCCAGTACCTTCGTCTTCCAACTACCTCCCGTTCGAGGTTCCAATGCAGCAGCAGGACTATGCACCTTCACCATATCTAAAACCCGACCAGTGGCACGGAGCTTCTATGGAGTCGACTACTCCCCTTTCTCTCTCGGCACCATCGCCCAGCTTTATGACGCCTCAAATGTTCCCGCATCACCATCACCATCACCGACAGAATTCTTCGGTATCATCAGCCCCGATGCCATTTAAGAGAGAGCACGACGAGTGATAGACGCCATCATCACAACCACCACACACATCACCCGAAGTCCGATCCCGCCCGATCCGAAACTAATACCTTTTTTTCGATTTTACCACAGACGCAATTGTACACCACACTCCTTTGACTGGATTCAAAGATACACACATACACGTCTATATCGACACAATGATACCCACGGTCCTTATGTTACACGAAACGCATAATACATATTGCATAATGAACAAGCTTACGACGCTCCTTAATGATACTATCGAAGATACCCAATATAGACACTCCTTTCGCAAGATATTGCATTATATAGACCGACCATTTACACTCCTTACGATTCACGACGATTTCTATACATCAAAAATAGAATCTCAGCCGCTCCCTTTAGAAATGCATTGTTTTAAATCAATAGGATACCCCCTACCATCACCCTCAACCAAATTGCATAGCGACTGTTTACAACTCTTCATTCGGGAACCAAAATCTGACGACCTCACGGGCGGTCGTCATATGCATTGGGATGGCGTTATTTGTTTGTTTGTTTGTTTTTTGGTTTTTTTGGACATGATTTTTTCTGTTGGAATAGAGAAGATCACGTTGGGGTGGTTAACAGCGGATGCTGGAGAGTTAAGAGCGGCATAGTAGCAACGGAGGCCATGGAGCTGTTGCGAAAAGGGAATATTTGGAGTTAATGGTGTTCTAATTGGATTGATACCGAAGCAAAACCAGTATCAGGGGGGGAGAGATGTGCGAACTGGAAGTTCGGAAACTGGAGCATATAGTTATTGCTTGTTGCTCCATGGCTTGGAAAGCATGAGGGTTAATACTCGCAGCAACAAGTCAACCCGTTTGGTCCGACTTGAATGCTCGCAGATGGCGACATAGTTTCGCTAACTCGCGGATAACTAATACTAATTGTAATACAAGGAAACGCGATGCTTCTAATACCAATGTCGTTTTATCTATCTTTGCTCTTTTGGATTATGATCTTTTTTACTCTATATGACCTGTATCTGTCTGTATATCTAATGGGACTAAACTAACAGAAAAACACACGGACTCCAGCGTCCGTGGACGTCTGTGCATCGCATCGCGTACTCGGAAGCCAACCGAGCGCATTCCATAACAGTCGCAAAATATCCCCGACATTAACCTAGTCCCTTAAAAACTCGCTTAACATCCAGCTAACCCTAGGATGCAACTTCGTCATTCGAGTCGGGACGAGCCGCGTCATGTCTCAGAAAGACAGTCTTGGGAGCATTGCTTAGGCACTCTTCTCACCCTTGAGCGGGCCGGACATCCTGCCGTATAGACAAACCAAGCCGAGCGCAACAGGGCAGTCGAGTATAGCAAGAGTATGGTAGGCCACATGCCCTTGGTAAGTGTCATTCCCGAAATATTCTCTATATGGGTTTTCTATTGCTCACAAATCTTATTAGCATTTCTCTTTGCTGGGTTTTCAGGAGGCTGAGTAAAGACTAAACAACCGGACCCTAATTAGGCTGGACATCAGCATTATCAATTGTCATAATAAAGCTATCCTAAACTAAGCGACCAATTAGACGCGACAGTCAGGGGTCAGCCGCGTTATACGAGGTTTTGCTACGGATCCGTACAAGGCTATCTATTCTTAGATTGTCTTTTATTTTTCGCATTACCGCCGATCAGGACAAAGGCGCATGTTCAGCTTAGCCCGGAACGCCATTCCAATTCATGCTACCTACCTAGGTGTGCTGTCTATCGTCGTCCCATAATGTCACAGCATCAACAATTGATCCTTAGATCATCAATCGTTAGGTATAAGAGGAGGGGCTATGCAGCCCTATGAGACGTTACACTCGAATGATTCGCCATAAGTCGCCACGCCGCTAGTTCGGTGTGGAATAGCAATTGTCGAATGCCATTTTGTTAGCCATGATTTATTGCGTCACATAGCTTATATCCTAGATCCCCGCCGTCACTGGACGGCCACGAGCTTGTGATGTCGTGTGTTTCGGCGTGGTCGTGAGGTGACGGAGCCTTAAGAAGCGGCGGAAAGGGCCCTGACTTTTCCCAAGATACTGCCGTTTCGGCGTCTGGACTTCCGGAACCGCCCACGACCTATTGCCGTGGCGGAAACGCCTCATCGGGTATAACCGTGCGACGATATCCTTTGTGCCGACAATATCCTCGGTGCAAATGAGTTTCTCTTAGTCACCGAAGCAAGCCATTATCCGCATCATCACTCCCTAAAACAACAAAAACAAGGACAGCAAGACTTGACGTCTATAAGCACTGTGGGGGAAGTATAGTACTTGCGCAGATACATATTACTAGACCTGGAAAAACTTTATAGGACGTGGATGGTCTACATACCCTTACTTTGAATTTTGGACAAGATTCCCATTGGGTGGTAGCTAGTGTCTCGTTCAGTAAGTACGTTGTCGCTCATCCAATTCGCTAAGACTTAGGGAATAGGGGAGACGTGGGATCGATCTACCCAAACAATCGAACGTGTACCTACCAGGACTACTGCTATACAACTCAGTTTTGCGACACTTTTCCTCCGAGCTAGTTGAATACTCGGCTCTCGAACGCTGCGCAGATGCCCAGTTAGCAAGACGGCGTACATTCTCCTTTAGACACTGTGAGCAATCACCATCTATGGCGGTCTCTACTAGGCCTTGAAATGGCTACGATAATCCGTCCGTGCAGTAGTGTCTCTACGATCACATATCTACGCGCGCCTCTCACGTCAACCTGCTTGTGGCGATCTACAAGACGCTATGGTTCGATGATTAGCGCCCAAGATGCCCTCTGCTTCCTAGTTGAAGCCAGCCCATGTTTGCCCAGGGGTTAATCTATGATGCTATCAACAATAAAACTTTCTCCTCCCCCTTTAGATCAGGTCAAATCAACCTCGACCTCCGAGGCTAAAGCTTGTACATAGCCTATCGTCCAGCTTAGAGTTGTATAGCTTCTCTACCACGCCCACTCGAGTTCATACCTACCTACCGAATAAGGATATATACGACCGTCTTCACAAGGTATCAGAAGAAGACAGGAGGTACTAATGATAGTTATTAATAAGAGAAAGTAGGTACTTATCTCCATAGGTCAGCAAGTTGTAACAGCTACCCACGGCCGATGAATAACTGGTCAAGTATTATTCGCTCTAGCCGACGGTAGGTACAAGTTATCGTCGACAATTATCTACATTCTGCATGATCCATTCTTGTTACCACAGGATACTACCAATGTGACGCCGCACCTTGCTTGCAGATGGGTAATGCATATGTGGACAAGCTAAACGACTTCTATTGCATCTTATAGAATCGATCGGCTCATTGTCGGACGCGATAAGTACTAGGGCAAAATAGGGGGCAAGAAACCCATTCCATAATCGAAATTATACTCAATTTAATCAATATTTTACCCATTTCGCCGATTTCTTTTACACAGCAGACGAAATGTTATTGTTTCCTGTACTACAGATTTGTTTTGACGCCTGTTACTTACTCGTCCAACCCCCAACCTCCGGCGATCTTTGGTGGTGACCAGAATCTCGTATTCGCTAGCCCCATCACGCCAACAGCCCCTGTCAATCCAAGTAGGTAGGCTCCGCTCCGAGGGACCCCCCTAAACCCTAATGGAGAATATATGCATCGATTGGTAGGGAAATAGTCCGTTCTTGTTACATAGTACTGCAGCCACCTGTAGAAATCGAGTATAAGCTGGGACCCTGAGGGGGGGTGTACGGCTGGCAGGGCGGATGGGGGAAGGGGAACGAATCGTTGGTCTTACTAAAAACCCTTGGAACGGAATCACTTGGTTGAATTTTCCTACATACTTAATGCCCAAGCTAAGAAGATCGTGGCCCAGGGGGCGTCTTGGCTGCTCTGAAGTCATCGAGAATTATCCGCTTTTAGTACCATGGTTGACGCCCTAGGGTCGGGGAAGAGATCAGTGATACGCTCTAGCGAAACTTCGGTACACTGGGGAATTTAAAACGTGTCTCCCCGGAAGTCGTCGACAATGTCATTTATTTTCCCCTGTTCTTTAAGGGTTTCGAAGCACTCGACTGAGACTATTACATGGTTTCAATACGGCCTTTGTTGCGTCTAGGGTATCAAGAAACCGGTTCCCCCGTCTTCGATGCCTGTTGCTCCCTGCCGTAAAAGGTTGTATTCTAGAAGCGGTGGTAGTTCCTGCGTCAGGGCAATCCAGGTTTGTAGTAATGCAGCTAACTAATGTAGGCTTACCTAGGCCGGGCAAACATACAGATTCTATTCGTCTTCTCGCCCCTCGAAATGTCCCTACCGTCCTCTCATATACGCGCGTAACAAGTTGCTTCGAGAGAAACCACGGAACAATTCTAATAGTATAGCGGCGTACCACTATCCGTCCAGCCATCCATCCCTTTGCCCAAGTTACGGAATGGGCAGCCGAATCTTGGCCAACAGATAGTCGCCCCCGTTCAGCCCTCGCCCCAACATTTCCTGCTATACCGCGGTTGAATTCTGTCGTGTATCGTTACACAGCGTTCGGAAGCAAACAAATCTTTATGTAGACATGATGAATGCAGTGCATATGCCAAAGAAGGACGGATCTCCGGGTGTAGGTAGCACTTTGTGAGTTGGGAGCAAATACCGAAAGTCCATCACAACGTTGCTTCTTGCTAACACATGTACGACATAGGATGCCTTGTTATGTTACGAGTGAATATTATCCTCCTATCTGGGTATTTACCTTCTCAATAACTTTAGGTAATGGATAGGATTATCTCGAAAGAAAATTAATGACGATCAACTCGGGTAGAAACACTACCGCATACCTCCGATGTGGGATGCGGTGAGCGTTCACTATAAAGTTCCTTAATCTTTGATCCAAGTAACACAAGATCATCCTCGTCGAGGCCTTATGAGGTGACAATGACAACATATATATACCTAGACAACGTGTAACAACAATCCTATAATTCACTAAAGGAAAATCAACTATCGAATCGTAGGCCATACTCCTCCTGGGTAGTCACGCTGTTAATCAACCACGGCGAGCCAGCTCCAAGAGCAAGCTTCAAGCGCCGAAGTCGGAACGAAGAAAACAGTATACTGGAGAAAACACAGATGAAAGAAAAGAAGAATGGGACTGGATCAACCGATGAATTGATAGTAAGGCGAAATAGTCTCAAAGAATAAGACGTCAAAAAAGCTCAGACCTATCAGCATCCTGTCGCACTTATAGCACACAAATCAGCCCCAACTCAGCTCAACCCTTCTAGTGCCTTACCAGGTTCGAAATAAGTCCTATCAAAATTTTCTCGTGGAATCAATTCCGGCATTTCCTCCGGCCGCCGCCACGAGAGCCAACGGTATGGCTTACTAGCGGCGTTGTAAAACGGCTACCTAGAATAGATGCGGGTTGTTGGTAAGGACTTAGAAGATAAGATAGGTTTTTCATAATCGGGGACTATATAGATTGAAGGTATGATTTTGTTTTAAACGCTTCAGCCGGATTTCCGTATTATCATACAGTCGGATCGTCTGTCTTGTCAGGCCTGGCTGAGGAAAGGTAATAGTGAGTATTCGAAAATATGATCTTATAGGTAGATCCCGTCACGAGGCGGACCAAGAGGTGAGGAAATAACATCGTTGTTCCGCAAGGAACACTACCTACCTATCTACAACGGCTATGAAGCGTACCACATACAGAGCAAGTCTTTACTACACCTATATTATTATACCTGATATAAGATTGATATATACCTACCTACTAAATATCCCCGCAAGATAGAAGAGATTACTCTATATGTAAAGCTTCGTGGTTTCAAGCCTAGGTACCTATCTAGTTAGAATTCCTCGCGGAACAGCAAAGGTACTCCCACGCTTCTTGATCCGCCTTGTAGTAAGCCTGACTTATGCACGTAGTATTGTATTTTTTATGTTTTGTAAATCGTCCCATTCCCAACAATAGTTGTCCGGAGCACCCCTTTTGGAGAAGTATGCAGTTGGCCAACACATTCCAGCCAGAAAATTTCGGATTCCCAGACTTCTTAGCCTCGTCAATGGGCCACTATAGAAAGTTGTTTTCGTTAGTCTTAAACGGTCCACAGTAATCCAGCCGTTGGTTTATATCCCATTCTGCCATGCCAATAAACCTTTGCGCGTAGAAGCGCGTTAGTACACCAAGAAAGAAAAAAGCCGCAATCAGTCGCAGTAGCTTCCATATGAAGTGCAAACACGTCCTATCACGAAGCTTTTCGCCGTGGAAAACATTTCTAATGTAGATCGCATCAAACGCCGCACTGAGTATATACGCTCTGCGGCGTTATATACATGTATTTTATGAGTTCTCGAAGTTAGACCTGGTGCTGGGCTGTTTCGTAAGGGACTTGTGGTGACCATTGCTACCTATCTTATCTAGTAGGATTAAAAATAAATTGCCAAGTTCCCCAGTAAGAAGGTTGGACAGGAATTCAGTATAGAAGGCTGGGCTTTGACCAAGGATTGTAGATCGGGAAGCGTATAGGAAGGCCGACCTAATGGTTAATAAAGTATTGATCCGATGAATGGGTTATAAGCGAGATTCGTACCTCTATATCATCCTCTATTCGGTGGTCGACGTCACATTTGAGCTGGCTGATAAATCAGTGGTACTGGCCAACAAAGGCTTAAAGGTAAAAAAGAGGAAACGTAATCCTATTTTACATGCGACTATGGCTAGACATGGGTAAATTGCAGACAGTATATTTAAAATGTGTGTGTGTGTGTATAAGCTCAAGAGCCCCTTTAGTATCTCTAGTGTTCCGGCAAACGGCCATAGTCGACAGAAGCCAGTCGCTGGGCTTGGAACTAATGACGGGGGGAAGCTATAAACGGCGGGACTCGAAGACGATTCTAATAGAGAATGGAATACTGAGAATAATATAATACTTGGAAAAAAATAATAAAGTATGTTATATAGGTACCTATATACTCGCCCAAAGTGATGATATTATCATTCATGACCGCCTAGACCAGAAGGTAGAAACGACAAATGAAGACATTAGAAACTCTTGCACTTCTGGGGGTTTTAATTGTGCTACCTACAACCTCCGCCCATCGCTACCGCTGTAGTTTATAGTATACCTATGATTGGGCATTTTTGATCCGTATCAAGAGCTTTCCAACAAACGATTGTGTAATATACGTAGGAACCTGATCCTCAAATATCCAAGGAAAACAATCCGTATAGGTAACCTAAGGTGGAATCATCATATAAGCCAAATATACCCTTTATCCTAGGCTCCTTAACTAGAATCCTAACACTAGCATGAGAGGTAGTCAAATTATTTTACTAGCCCGTCATCAACCAAAAGCAATGTTACTCTCTTCCCTCCTCCTCCTAATCCGGACCTTCTTGTTTGGTATCAGGAACGTAGGCCCGAGCCAATGAGTCTCTGGACGTTCCTCTTGCATCTCAAAGTCATAGTGAGCAATGATGTATGCCATCATTAGCTTCATCAGGACAGATGCTATGAAGCATCCTGGGCATGCGTGATTCCCGTATCCAAACAATGTGTATTCGGGACATAGGTGGCTACGGTTATAATCGGACTGATAGATCGACTATGCGCCTCCAGATATTTCCAAATGCGAAATTACGGGCAGCAGATAGGAAGATTGGCAATACGCGCCTACTTTCCCTTATCGGCGATCGCGAGACGAAGTCACTGTATTGACGGCATAGATCGCTAAGTATACCCCTAAATATACCCCTAAAAAGCCACGAAACTATTTGACCCTATAGAGAAGGACCTGGTTCATACCGATGTCTTATATTGCATGAAAGAACCGCATCGTCTCCATCTCCGGGCGTGGAAGTAGGGTTTGCCGTAAGAGTATGGGGAGCTGTATGCCGTGTGGCATTGGTCACGCAGACATCATACCTATCATACTACTAAAATGAGTGTACTGACATAGCGCGACATACTCGGATCTAGTTGCGCGACTCGCTTGTGGTAACCCTTGGTTAAATTGGTTTATACGACAGTACGGGTTCCTAAGACAACACGGGACACATCTTCATGATGGGTAAGTACACGCTTAATGTGCAAAAGTATGGCCCCCTTAAGGCCGCTGGATAACCACCACGTTTATATCAACGAGCGAAGATTCTCCCCAGCATCACGAAAATCACGTTCCTACACCGAGCATAAGTTCAAACAAGCAATTCTAAACGAAGTAATCGGCACCAGGTAAACACCCGCCTCATTACTAAAAACTGCGCGTCCGAGATAAAAGCACCTAGTAATCTCAACCCATGCCTTTTTCCTTTCCCCCTGCCGAGTCCTAAATGCAATCGACCGATCCTTTTGTTATACATCTTATGACTTCCCCGAGAGTCCCCGAAAATCAATCGTAGAGAATGAAATTGCCTCCCAGATACAAATCAAATGATAATAGGGCCGCCCAAAACTCCCCCGTCCGGGGGAATTTAGAGGCAACCCGTGATTACCCTATCCTTATGCTTATCCGTAACCCCGAGACGCCCGGCCATATCCTTGTGTATGACTATAAAACTCGTACCCTGTAATCTGTAACCGATAGCAAGATCCCTTCCGTCAGTAGATCTCCAGGACGTGACTCGACGGGCTTCCGGACGGACTGCGGGGGCATCGGCCGGTCCGGACTGATCCACTCTTATCCGCTTCGGAGAACCCTTTTCCTTAGGACCCGTCCCAGACAATCTTCCGCACTTAAAAAAGAAAAAGCCCTCCCTACCGCTCCTCCAACAACGCCCTCACCCTCTCCAGCCTCCCCATCGCACCCTCCAACCTATCCAACCTATCCCTCTTCTCCACATCCCTGCGCTCCAGCACCGAAACCCGTTCCTCCAACTGCGCCCTCGCTCTCCGCTCGCTCGCCACCATCTCATTCGCCTGCTCGAACAGCGTCGCACTCAGCTCCTCTACCTCTTTACTCGTATCCCTCAGTTTCCCCTCCGCTTTCGCACGCAGTTCCCGCTCGCGAGACAGCGCTTCGAGAAGATCGTCCGTTCCGCCCTGGCTGTTGTTGTGTGCGTGGTGCATGTTAGGGATGCTAGGGACCGAGGGCGTCGGCGAGGATATCGAGCCCCGTGCCCCGTGGGAGGCGAGGTTCGGCACGGACTTGCGCGGCGCGAGGAGCTGGCTTATTCGGGCAGCGGCGCCGGACGCGGTGGGCAGAAACGAGGAGCGCGGACTATTGCTGGTGGTTGTTGCGACGGAGGTCGTGGACGCGGCGCGCAGCCGCGACAGCTCGTCTTCGTAGTCGGCCCATCGGTCCACTGCCGCCGTAGCTTTCTGGTTAAGCAAGCGAACCTGAGCTTCCAACTCTTCGATCTGCTTCTGCGCTTGGAGTAGAGCAGCTTGTGCTTCGGAGGCCGGGGGTAGAGAAAGTCCGCAATTCGGGCAGCAGGATGTTGTTGTCGTAGCGGTACTGGTGGCTGTCATGGCGTTGGATATAGGTATCGTTGGAAAAGTCACCGTCATTGTGGCCATGTCGGCCGTTGTGTATGTATATATCCGGGTAAAAGGGACTTCGCTTTCTTCGTTAAAGGTATCGTTACTAGTAGTGGCGTCTTGTTTGCCCCAGAAGTTGCGGCAGATACAGTGAAGTATATTTATTCGGGCTTGGATGGGTACGGATATTGATATATTGATGTATCGATGTATCGATGTATCAATAATGTATGGACGGTTGCACGAGGGGTAAAGGTGTGAATTGCCAATGAAGAAAACGGCCGAAGCTTAATCGGAAATTCAATCCGTAAAATGATGAGACCTTTCAAAGCTCTTTCCGGTATTTTTCTCATAAGTCGTCCGTACGCAATTGCCTTCGTCGCTAGGTTGAAATCTACAAATATGAAAGCAAGAGGTATGCAAAATACCTTAGTTACAGAATACTGCGGGCAGGAACGAGACTGGGTTGCTGGGTCGGCCTGTGACCTATAAGACGCCAAGTTATTTGTGGTGGCGGGACTGGGTTTGTACGACCGGGATGCCGTACCTGAACGCTGCGCCTCCCCATATTCGTCCTGCACGTACCTACGCGTATATTTTTAGGTTGTGGATACTCGATACGCGTAAACTGTAAATTGTCTTTAAATCTTCTTATGATATCTTTAATTACTTCCATTTTTTCAAGAGAAATGTAGCAATGTTTTTCCAAACTCAATTTAAACATTCGTTCTCTCCAGTTGTAAAAGTCTCACAACTGCGCGCTAGTGGCGTAGCTGATTATGCAAAAAGCACATTACCTAGGCTGTGACGCTGTGGAGGATCAACAAGCCCTGTGAAACATCTTAACTAGGTATCTTCAAACAGCACCCATCGCTCAGGTTCAAGGTAGGGGGTTCTTCATGCACGTGCCCCAAGAGTCGCAATATTTAACAAGGACGAAACATTCCCATTCGACACAAGAAGTTGAGTTTCATCTGACTATCTCCTATTTCCAAATCGTCGGATTTTATTTCTTGAGCTATCTAACTCGTTGGTAAGGTGCTGAGCATACTCGCGTTTGCTTATATCGTGGCCGAGTACAAATACGTACGCATCTTTTGTAGCTGATAATTGTGTAATACTCACGATGGGCTATCGGGATAGCATGCTACTAGAGATATATAGTAGTATAATGTCGTGGACAAGGTAACATACTAATACCCTTGTCAATGCTGCCCAATGCACTCGATTAGACATCAAATTTCGAGCGGAGAAATTTAAGGTCGAGTGTTGTAGGATCTCCTATTCAGGTAGGACCATAACATCCCCGTGCCAACATATTCTAGTTGCGGGCTGCACCGGGCGACGCCAGTTGAAGTAATCCGAATACGCGAGATCGGACTCGGATCTGGGGAGAGATTAATAGAGGGTTATTTTGATGGTCCCTGCACCGTGGACTGGCGCGGGGCACCCGACGACGTAAGGGTGAAGATATTTTTGATTTTGTGATTGGAGTCATCGCAATTGAAGTCAGGTAATCGAAAAACTCAAAACGGCTTGGCAACTTTGCGAGGTTCACTAAGACCAGTCTCCGGGTCTTTGTACTCCTTCCAGCTGACGGGGAACATCGGGTTTCCGGCTTCACTCGTGGCCATGATAACACCGAGCTCGTTACTCGCGGTCGAGAGGTAGTAGTTAGCCTGGTCGCCGAGAGAGATCTAGCATACGCAGTAACATGTTAGCTGACACAAATTCCCTTGGTGTAAAAATCGATCGACAGAGAAATGTCTGCGAATATACGCATGTACTCACCACCTGGGCCCTCACAATATCTCCCGGTCGAAAACTTTCGTATATTTTGACTCTATCCTTCTCCGTAGCTCGGACATCCTGCGCACGTACCAAGCCTTGCCACTCAGCTTCGAGGACGGTATCGCCAACAACGAGGATCGCAACCGATGCGTGTCGCGGCGTAATGCGTGTTACTCGACATAGGACTATGTTGCCAACTTCGGGTAGGACCTCTCGCTTCTCTGATATGCCCAAGCGCGAGACGGAGATCGTGGATAAGGAGCTGCTACCTCCGTTATTACCGCCGCTGTTGTTTCCTCCCGCCGCGAGAGCCGCAATCCTCGTCAATCTCTTCGCGGGCCCAGGCGCCTTCTCAGGCTGGGCAATAGTAACCGTGCCCAGTAACGACGAGTAGAGATTTGCTTGATGGATGTGTGTCCCGGCGCCCGCGGCATACCGATCCGCAGGTCCCAAGAGCTGTCCGGGAACTGCGATCGCCTGAGTCATCTTGTTTTTCGCGCGGCACAGCAGTGCGGTCAGGAGAAGAAACCCGGATCGCAAAATTCGAGGCGCGCTAAAAGGGAATTGAAGAGAACGGGTCAAGGTATTGTCGTTGGTTTGATTGGTGAGCAGGAGTGATGTAAGCGGGTTACAGCCGGACTCGTTGTCCTCCGAGATGCACAGGTGGGCCGATAAAGAAAAAAAAAAAAAAATAAAAAAAGTTGAGAAGATCGATAGACGATAGCTAAGATAAAAAAGAGTACGAATACGAAATGACACGGCACCGTTTGTACACCTTCCCGAGATGGTGCGATCCGGTAGTTTGGGTTCCCGGGTTCCACTTGATTGGTGAAAAAGACCTTAGCTGTCAAGCTAACAGAACGGGAGCTCAGACCCCTATTTTCTTTTAAACCTGATAGGTACCTACGTACCTACGTACCTACGAAAATATTTATTATAAATTTACTTTTGACACTTTTCAGCTTCGTTAAATTTCCGAGTTAGATCCTATCCTCCTTCGATTGTCGTTCTTGGTGTTCCCCCAATTCTCGACTCGTACAACAATGGCGTCGCCCCTCGGTTTTGCCAAGTTACTCACCATTATTGGCGTGGTGATTGGCATATTCTCCCCGATAATCTACATGCTGGAGAAGAACCTCGAGAGCTTATACATCTTCGACTTGGATGAGTTACAAGATGTGGCTTCTCGCGGCATCAAGGCCCACGGGAACGATACTGCCAAGATCGTTGACTACATTGTCACCGAGCTATACCAGAAACACCCTCAGCACGTCAACCCTAGGTGGAACGTTACCGAGGAATGGATGTTTAACAACGCCGGCGGTGCCATGGGTGCTATGTATCTTATTCACTCCAGTTCGTAGTTCTCTGACTACTTCATCCACTGGTATCCCAACTGACATGTTTCTCTAGGTATTACTGAGTACCTTATTATCTTCGGTACTGCCGCCGGCACCGAGGGCCACTCGGGACGACACACGGCCGATGACTACTTCCACATCCTAACGGGCGAGCAATGGGCATTCGTACCTGGCAAGTTCGAGCGCGAGGTCTACCCCGCTGGAAGCGTGCACCACATGCGCCGTGGCGACGTTAAGCAGTACAAGATGCCCGAGAGCTGCTTCGCGCTCGAGTACGCTCGTGGTTGGATCCCTCCTATGCTATTCTTCGGCTTTGCCGACGGTGTGTTTAGTACTCTAGACATACAAACTATGTACCGCACCGTATACATCACCGGTCGGGAAACCATCAAGAACCTCTTGATTGGGAAGATATAAATGGGAGCACTCCCGGCCGATCTGGATTTTGAGAGTTATGCTAGCGTTTTACAAAGGGCTTGGATTCCACAGGCCCGTTATTTAGAGCATCATAGACCTAGACGGCGATATACACCACATGTATCGCATCACATAATCTTAATATAACTCTACTGCCCCATTGAGAAACCATGTAGCTGTAATTTCATAAATTGTACTTAACGGCCTTGTAATTGGCAATTCATTACCTCTATGCTAGGTTAGTTGGAGTCTTTAGGAGCCCCTTATGGCCTAACTCAGATGGGTTTTCATCGCCCATCCCCTCATGGTAATGTTCCCCTAAACCAATGCTCCTTTCTCCTGCAATCATCCCCAACAACTTGAATGCAATGCGTAACCCTACGATAAAAACGCCTTCACAATACAGATGCACCGACCCATAACGCCAATTCCACCCCCTATGCAATGGCCACGTAGTGTTTCCTCCACAGATCCATTCCCTCTAATTTGGTCGATCCAGACTCTAGACCCGAGATATCCTCTAGTATTCTCCAATCGTATACTCCCACCCACTCACGCTCTCCGCTCTTTTTCGTCAAGCCGGCTTTTTCTATACTTTTAACAAATGATGATGTGGCGTCCACGCGTCTCGACTCAACAAGACAGATTTTACGGACTCGGGACTTCCTTATCTTTCCTAGCGAGGCATCCCATTTATATGCAAATCCGGGCGTGGTTTCTTCTAACCACATCTTGGGATCTGATAAGAAGTTGTCCACACCGTGATCTCGCAGTAGGCTATCGGTCAACCATGCATACTGAGAAATACATGGAGACAGGAGAATAGAGCGATTGGCAAGTATACATTTCTCCCCAGCTAAGGAGCAAAGTCTATGTGCCAGCTGCTCTCCAGACATATGTTTATCTCCCGTAGTACCGAAATTCACATTGGGAATGTTGACGGTAGGCGGCGCAGTAGGAGAACATATATCTGGGCACATGCTATCAGTTGGCGTTGATATTGGCCGAGCTGTCGAGGAGTCGGACGTCGGCCCTTGTAGCATCTCACTCTGGGAACTTGCGATACGATTCCTAGGGGATGGATTGGTATCAATCTCGCCAAGTGGCTGCCTATTTCTTGGCATATTTGGAGAGACTTCGCTAGGGTTATCCCCTGAGTGTAATTGCTGAGGGGATGAATTGAGAGATAGACGGGGTCTTTTAACAGACATCGCTGTGTCTGAAGCTAGCTGCCTTTTGCTCCCTCTGTACACCGGGGATATTTGAGAGATAATAGGCGTACATTGCTCTATAACTTCTGTAACTGATGGCTTTAGGGGTGTTGATATGGGTTTACTTATTTCTACAGTCTCGCGGCGAGACGGGGGAGTTTTTTCGTAGGGATGTACGTCTTCGTCAGGTTTTGACGTTAGAGCGCTTCGAGTTTCTCTACCCCGAGGGTTCTCTCCGTAATACTGCGTTGTCGAAGAAATTGATTCAGTTACTTTGCTCTGTTGACTGTTGATGTCCACGGGAACTCCTCCTGGGTCCGCCTTTTCTAGCGCCGATATCCACTTGCGCATCTCCTGACTATCTTCAAGCTCGGGTATTTCCGTTGCGTTTGAGGCTAGCTCTTGGAGCTCTGCAAAACTGATAGTATCCAGGTATGATCTATCATGGTGAATCTTGGAGACAGTTGGGAATCTCATACTCCAAAAATTCGTGTTCGGTGCCTTGACGAAGGAGAAGCAGCGCATATCGAACACTAATGGGTCTAAGAATATATCCGTTGGTCGTTTATCTACCTTTCCTAGCTTGAAGTCAAGGATCATAGATTCGCTTGAATCGAACGATACTGGAGATGGAAAGCACTGGGTCATAACTGTGCATAGAAAGGTCTCAGAAAGCTCAACCACGTTTGTAACAATAAACCGAGGTTTTTCAAGCCCTGTTCGTACTTTCCCCTGGTTATTAAGACATCCAATGAAGAAATGCGTCCATTTGATATTGGGCCTCTTATACTCTCTTGCTTTTGCGGGATCATAAGAGGCGCCGACTACAGCGAAGTCCCCAACGTCTCCCCATCCTTGAACGTACTCTTTCTTCAGTTTGATATTACAGCAGCTGAATGACTTTTGTGCTGTACTAAAGTTGAAGTATGGTTCATCGGGTTTTAGGACTAGGCCTTCACCGCGAGCGACTATGCATTTCGCAAATGCTTCACGTAGCCTCGACGCGGCGGATTGCTGACCAAAAGATATCGTCTCGCGGGAGACTAGCTCAGCACAACCTTTTTCACAAGTAATCAGATTGCTCAAGCGCTCGAAGCGTTCGAATTGCCGGGTACCTAGCAACGATTCGTCGTCAATAAGGAGTACATCGAAATACACTATCATCAAATGCTCGTAATCGTGAGGCCTATTTCAAAGTCAGCCTAACATACCAAACTACGGGTGTCATATCATACTGAGAATCATAGTTAGTTCCTATAAAAGCACCAGAGCGTGAAACGTGCTTGCGAATTTTATGGAAAGGCAAGACCTTATTGTCCTATTGTTCTGGTTAGTACTCGCTTCTCAACGCACAAGGATATTTTTATATACTTTGGTACTATATACCAACATTTCTCCCTCGAGAATGCATCCGGTTTTAATAGGACAGTCTGGTGTCCCCATTTTCAATGAATCTCGTATGACCCTATGTTTAGTTAATATAGGAGCGTAAGAGCGGTTTGGACAACGCCTTACTGATGGATGCCAAGTCTGTCCTGGGTGCTGTCCTTTCCACTCTTGGAAAATATCTGAATAGGAGAATTACGTTTGCGAAGATCGATGTGTATTTGGCAATACTCCCCATCAACTTTCTGCTCACAACTCATATCCCGGGATTTTCCCATGTTCAGACAATGCTTAATACTCCTTCCTTTAAGCCATGTTTGCCGACCGACTTTTGTCCCGATGCGTGGCCTCAGCATACCATCAATGTCGTTTTGGCTGTAGGATGATTGGCTAACCTGCCGTAGGAAGGTGGTGGCTACGGTAAAATCATCCCTTACCTTCATTAATTGAGGTAGGAGAACGTTATAGCAACGAAAAACAAGACGCTCGTCTATGAATAACGGCTGGTAGTTCTTTAGCACTAGTCTTGTAAACCATTTTGCATCGCGTGGGGTGAGTCGCCTGTAAAGAGTGTCTAAGGATCGATCCTGGTCTCTAGAGTCTTGGATCCTATGCAAAGCTCTAATTGATGGCGAACTGAATCGACAGGCAGCTGCAATGCAATTCAAAGTATCGTCGATTTCCTCGACTGTAAGTTCATTGCCGTCTTGTGTACCGTTGGGCTTTCGAGGAGTTAGCAACTTGAATGTTATTTTCCAAGAAATGTACTAGGTAGGTAGGTACTAGGTATACTACAAACGCCAAGTTTACCTGAGGCTTATGGCAACTTGGGATGGGGCACACCTACTGTTTGTTTTAAGATACCCTCAATACAATCGGCAAGGTCCACGCCCAGACCAGGAGTCCTGTATCTTCGTAGCTCTTGCAATCTTGAAATCCCCAAAAGTAGGGCTTTTCCAAATATAGTTTCAAGCCTTGTAGCCTGAATAAGGTAGACCCTGTCTGTTCTTCTTTCTGGAAGTAGAGTGGATAATATGGCGCCAGGGTCGTTCTCAGATGCATCGAGACGCGAGCGGTGCTCACGAAACCATGCTTCGATTACATTCCTTGCGGGAGTTTGCCTGTGCTCCTCTTTACGAGACTCATCGTCAAGATTCTGGAGCAGGTCGCAGATGTATCTATACGGAAAAGGCATGGCTAGCCGAGACGATTCGTATATAAGATGTCAAAGCGCTGATGAGTAGAAAAAGAGATGGTTTCTCATGTAATAACTGATAATAACAATAAGAGAAGACTACGGAAGGGAAGATATTAAGTTTCATAATCGTATGTTTATAATTTAATACTTATAATGATATGCGGCATAGAGCGCACTGCCTCTAACGTGTAAAGAACGAACAATCCTTATAGTAATTGACGTCCTGCATTTGTTAAACTTGTCAAAGATCAATCGATGCTTAGATGGTCACACAAAGCACGAGACTAACATTGAATTGTGCAGGCACTTATACCAGGTAGTAGTTAGGTACTATGTAAGTACTTGCAATCTCCGATGTTGTGCAAACCTTATCGTGCCTTAATTTGGGATAAAGGAGGTACGCTACGTGTGCGGGACGCGGCATAGCCCACGGGTGTTCACGTGAGATATCTACATGTAGTTTAGTCTGGTTTTCCACATACATGGTGCCTTTGGGGATTATGAAACAGGCCATTTGGTGTTACACGTGTATGTCTGTTTGAGTGTGTGTTACGGTACTTGAAGCGTAGTTGCTCTGGAATCTCCACTCGCTAAGTGGACGTCATTTATTTAGTCTATGCAGGATCGGGACTGACGGGTCGAAGAAAAAACATCTCCCCAATCAAAACTATCCAAACTCTTCAATTTTCCGCAAGTCAACGGTCCATCCGAGTCTTCGTCACCCGTCGCCCGTTACCAACGCCTTGCCCCTGAATGCACAAAACAGCCCATGCAGGCCATGAGATGAGCGGACGATTAATTTTGTGGGGTCTCTCCGTCTTGTTGACCGGGGATCGAGAGAAACAATCTTGCAATCAGCCCAAAATAAAGGCAACGAAATGAAATTAAAGCAAACCGCGCACCCGATTCTATCGTCCATCAGATTCCTTGCTATTATCCTCCTCATTAAAAACTCATCATCCTAAAAAATAAATAAATACTTATTAATAAACAGCTCTCATTTTTCTCAATCTTCGACCTATTAACCTGCTTTTTGGAACCGTTTAAACCTTAACAAAACAAATATAGCGTGCATTAAAAGCTAAAAGCGTATCCTAAACCATATTCTATAAACTTCGACTCCTATCCCTATTCTGGAAGATAATGGGTATCCTCGACCCCGGTCGATCCCAGTACATTCACTTATCATTCGCCGCCTAACAAGGTCCAGCTACAAACCCCCCGGACGACGCATACAGAGGTTACTTGGCCCTCCTATTACAGCAAGTCTGTGTGGTGCTGCGTACCCCCCAATTTCCCAGCATCTGAAGCGAGCTCCAGTCTTTCGCCCTGAATTTTGATCTCCATCTGCCTCTGGTGGATTATGTCTTCTTATGTCTATGAAACCCGCTCAACTTTTACAAATTTGCTTAATAACAACTCGTTCCAACCCTCTCTTAAATGACAACAAGAGACTTAACAATATAGTTTTTACTTTATATTCTAGACGCTCTTTTAGTGGGAGGACTAGGCACCGTCGTGCCATTTCATCCCCAGCCACTCCTTTAAAAAAGCGGCGGTCAATACAGAACTTTACCGCACAACTTTCATACACTCGTTCAGCACACAAAGTTATCAAATCTTATACCGGGGCAATCATGACTCGCGGTCTACAGGAATCCGCTCTTTCATTAGACGCGGTTCTAACTTCAACCCCTAACGTGGCTACCAGTGCAACATCTAGTGGCCCGGCTCCAACATCGCCCCGTGCTGGCTATCCAGAAAGCAATGGAGAAAGCGGAGCGACAGACGGAGACGCATACTCATACTCGATGCCTTCTCCCCCGTCTCTAAGTGAGATATCTCGAACGAGGTCCACCCGATCTACCTCGACGACATCTCGAAACTCTAATCGATTATCATTAACTCTGCCGATCGCACCACCCGATAGTATTCCTTCGAGGCCTACACCTACTTCTTCCGTGCCACCAACACCAGTCCAGGCGTCGGTAGTAACCTCGCCCACTGACGCGAATGATTTCATTATTGCTATCGCCGCTCAGGAGCGCCGTGTGTTGGAACTTCGTGAGGAATTAGCGCGAGCAGAACATGACCTTAGGAGGCTGAAGAAGCAGTGGACGGCCTCAGATGGTTATAAGAAGCGGGTAGCTGCTAGAAATATTGATTCTCTTCGAACCGCTTCCGTGTTAGAAGGACAGTGGGGCCACGATGATCCTTCGACTCTTAGGTATACTAGCGAATTAGAGCGTAGGAAAGCTATCCTTCTCGCCCAGAGCAAGGGAACTCCTCGAAACACCAAAAGAACGGTTATCCGTGGCGGACATACGCGTGCCCTATCCTTACTTTCGCCAACGGCGTCCCCCAGTGGGGATGAAGCACTTCGGTCACCCGATCTATATTCGAAACCATCGCCTGGCTGTACCCCTCTGATCAGCAAGCGCGCAACATGGGCTCCTCGCCAAAGTCAACCTACCAACGGTATGAAGCAGATTGCAAATGACTTTAAGCAAGGTCTTTGGACATTTGTTGAGGACTTGAGGCAAGCGACTGTGGGAGATGAAGCGATTTCTGGAACTACAAATAGGACAAGTGATATGATATCAAGGTTAGGTAGAACAGAAAGCGAGCAGGATACTATCCGAGCATCTACATCGAGCCGCGGTAGAGTGCCATTCCAAGACGAGTCCGATTCGGCGACAGAGACACCAAGCAGACCATCCACCAGCAGTTTTAGCGACCGTTTACAGCACAGACGCAGTACGTCGAAGGTAGAACCCAAAACTCGAAAGCATTATTCCTGGACACCGCTCTCGTTCGACAGCTTCGATGACGAGGATTGGGCGAACTGGGACATGCCAAATGTTAAGACGGCTCGTTGGAGCGGTAGCACGGTTAATGGGGATATCACCGCGATTCCCGAGAAGATGGGTGAAAATGAGGGGACACTGTAAGACAACCATTAATTACATTACCAACACACTGTGCAAGGCACACCATTGACCCGTTTCAGCCCGCCAAATATCCGGGATGCAGAGCGTATCTAACCTCAGCAACAGGAGACGCAAGCAATCCCACAGCGAGTTAAGGTCGCCATCCCCAGAGACTCCAAGTAGGCTAGAAGAATTACCACAGGCCATCCTCAACCGACTGACTCCCAGTAACTTAAAGAACACGACGTCGAACTTTATCAAGGAATGGGAGAAAAGTTTGTCCCCGCCTGCGGAATCTACTTCTTTCTAAGTTAGCCCTCGAGACCACCGCGGAATCCGAGTTACGAATACACCAACTTTCAATTCTTGATATATGCGCGGAGACGTTACGGAGACGTGCGAATACGCGGAGCCCAGAGACTTGCCAACAATTTAGGATAAACGAAATCTCCCCGACGGAAACCTCGACGCCGGTTTACATTCTTATAGATACCTATTCTTTCGTTCGAAGCGTTGTGAAGACCGGGGTTCTCAAACGCGAAACCATTTGTCGATCGAGTCCGGCGGTTCTCGGATTACGATTTTAGCGATTAAGATTTAGGGAAGGGTTTTGAGGGTGCATTGATTGATATCGATTATTATTTTATTCTATTTTTTTTGGAACTACTATACGATATTATCCAAAATCCAGCGGCGCTCCGAAGGAAGGGTATGGAAGAGAGAAAGGCTGGCCCCGCGCCCCATGGTTTAGGTAATATCTAATGATCACGACCGCTCATGAATGATAGACGATGATGTAGAACGAAATAGACTCGTTTGTTGTCGTCAATTGTCACATGTCACATTTAAGATATATAAACTCTTCTAGACTAGGCTAGCTCTTGAGCGACGAGACTAGATCCCGCGTCTGGGCGAATATATAGCACATTATGATGCGTTCGCGTAAATACCCACCAAGCGATTAGATTCTAGTGTAGCAACACTGCTCTTCATCGTGGAGTGTAAAACGCCTGTTTACACCCGGCCTCCAGGATCGTATATGAAATGGCCTCATATTGCTTGGAGTCCTGTAGATTAGCCCGGGCATCTAATCTATTTAATGCATTTAGGTATTCCGCTCTACTAGGTTAGTGCTTTAATCATGGTCGACGCTTAATCCAGACTATTTCATCATTCATCACATCAACCTCGGATTTAACCCAGAGCATTCTCCAGAGTTTCAAAGCTCACTTAGGTATTCCTCTAGGTTAGGTCACGAATATTCATCGATATATATCACGGGTTAAGACTGCGTCTATTGCACACTATCAAGGCTACCCATCAAGCCGATGGCTGTTGTATCTTGAAAACCTAGCCAGGCATATACAGTTGTGTCGTTTTGAGTCGCTCGGTCGTATGCAAGTCCCCCCGACGCCTAGCTAATGCAGTAAATACAAATATGTCTCGTGAATCGCTATTTCTATGCGTCTCGTGGAAAAAGACGGTATATACCTAAGTAGAAAAAGCCCAGGTGTCAATTTGTACTTACGACTTCATGGCAGCGGGCGTGTCGGGGAATCCGTTCCAAGACTCCTCGTCAGTCTCTTTACTTTGGGTATCTGATTTCATAATCTCTGAGGTTGCGGATACATTTGTACCTGTAAGGGCACGCGCTGCGTCTTCTGTCCCATCGTTGCCTTCTGTCTCTTGTGACTTTACGCCTTCTACTACCTCGGACTTGGCATGTTGAGCTTCGGAGGAAGAATTTGGAGTTGATAGCACCGACTTCTTGTCTAACGAGTTATCTTTCATTGAATCCCCATTTGGCCCCTTAAGTCTGGTTGGAGACGCAGATCGATCTCGTTTCTCGTCCTTGCTCACAGGCGCAACAGGCTTAGCTCTAAGAGCAGGTTCGGAGGGCTTGTTGCGCGATTTGTTATTCCACTGAAATAGCATGTCCTGCACTTGAGGAGCCCATACCGACTCTCCCTTTTCTAAGTGCGAATACTCTAAACAATTAGAGCTACCCAAGACGAAGTCTCCTTGCCGACTTCTACAGAGTTCTGCCATCATTGCCGCAGATCCAATCTTTACACCTAGGTCGTGACAAAAACTTCTGACATAAAAGCCAGAAGTCACAGTCATCCGAATTCTTGCGGCTGGTGGACCTTTGCCTTCCCACGGCGGGGGCGTGTCGGCATCTGGGGCTTCAGGGATCAAATTTGACCCCTTTCCCGTAGGGGTTGCTGGGGGGAAGGTACCCAACGCTCCTGACATCAACGGTGCATGCTGCGAAGTCTTCCGACGCTTTTTGCTGACTCTGTCGTATACAAGGGCGTCAACACTCTCGTCCGACTTCCGTTTGAAGTTTTCATGTTCGTTTAAGGCCTTCGTTTCTTGCTCCTCCTCTTCGGGGGTGAGTTTCTTCGAAGTTGTCTGCTGTTTTTCAATCTTCCAGACTTGCTCAGCAAAGTTTTGTTCGAATGTGGTGGCTTCCTCAACAGGCCAGCGATATGAGTGTTGGCCAGGCTCATACCATTCAACTAATTCCAATGAAGTTACTTTTACTTCTCTAGTTGCGATCTCCCGCGGAATTGGTTTTCCCTCTCTAGCATATTCATAAAGGGGCTTTCCCTCCATTTTCAAAGCCGAATAAAGGGGTGGCATTTGTTGGAATTTTCCTCGGAAGGAGCTGAGCGCCTCCTCAACCATAGGCCGAGTGATATGGTCATATGCCGCTTTCCTGAGTATCTTGCCAACCCTATCATATGTATCCGTACTAGCACCAAAAAGTACTACGGTCTCATATGTCTTGGTACAATCTAGGAAAGACTGGAGGGATTTGGTACCCTTACCGACACCTAGAATTAAAACACCAGTTGCAAGCGGATCAAGCGTGCCACCGTGGCCCATTTTGACCCGAATATCATCCTTACCAAATCCACGTCGCTTTCGTTTAGTATTAGACTCTTGCCGCCTAGCTTGCCTCTCTTGCTCTATCATTGGCTGGAAGAGTGAAGAGCTTTTAAAATGATGCTGGCAGTCCCTGATCACCTGAGCGGAACTCATACCCATAGGTTTATTGATGCCTATACGATAAAAATAAACGAGGCGTTAGTCTAAGTAGGTACAATAAATTATGATAGCAGTGGGAGGTGAAGGTGCGAATCCATACCGAAGACACCATCAAGGACTGGGCCGGAAGCTGCCATTCTGGCGAATTTAGTAGTTTTCATTCGCAAGTGGTGTGTGTCGAAAAAAAGATGAGACTATTCAATAAAATGAATTCGATCTTGGTAAAGCTAAGCAGTAAAATTCATACTGCTAGAAATCCATGGGGCCTTTGGGTGAGGCGCAAAACGTAGATGGTCGAATTCGATTGAAGAATTATACAAAGCAAGGGTCCAGAGGACGGAACTTGGTCCAGAAAAAAAAAATCAAAAAAATCGATGAGCCGCCAGTGGATATAGCTAATCGGCACGGCCTTATCCGAAAAGGTAACCTAGTTGCTCTTATCGATTAGGTACCTAGGTACCCGTTACGGATACCCCACAGAAATACACGAGATAGTCCATAAGTAGAATACCTTACAGCGAGAAGTTTTTATTTTTTTCAAAAATTAACTTCGTATATCCAGCTATCCGACGTACTCTACATCTTTTCTCCATTTTCTCCGAGTTTTTTTCCATTGAGAAATCAGGATTGACAAAATATGATATTTGCTTCAACGTAAATGTGCTTCTCTTTTGGGGGGCTGTCTTTCCAAGTGCCCCACTATCAATTCTGTTGCAATCTTTCGACGTCATTGGCCAAGTCCCATTCAGCCCACATGCATAAGAAGCTACGCCGGATGGCAAGTGCACTAATTTTCAATTAACAGTAACTACGATACGCGTGACTACTGCCGAGGCGCGTCCCAACTTCTTTACCTCTAAATGTCAGAATACATTACGGTACCAGGTAGGCAGGCAGGTGCATATTTAACAAGCAGGTACATTAGGTAGTTGCTACCTTAGGTACTACAGATATAAATCTTTAAACTTGGATATTTATTTATCCTCTCCTCTTTGATCTTTTTCACAAACAATTCCTTCACATCATCATCATCATCATCTCTCCTTAGTAAGAAAACCCACCACCAACTTTCTAATAGCCTGCAACTACTGCACCGGTATGGCAGTATTGTCTTAAGCCCCCCAACTCATCCATCCATATACCGGCGACGCTCAGCTGCTATATCCAATACAATATATATCTTCCACACCGTCTCGTACAGCTGCGCAGCTGATTTTCTTCTTCTATCTAACTCGTCGCCGATAGGCCTCCACCATGGGTGATCGTTCAGCGGGAAAGGCGCCAGACTCGACAGTTCAAACTGTTGACGAGGCCGCTCTGGAATACTATCAAGAAACTTCAGTATTAAAGCCGGTTTCCGCTCGTACTCACACTGACAACTGGCCCTGTTTTCTGCTTACTAGCGTCACGATTTACCACAGGGATGGCACCTTAGCAAATCTACTACAGGTCGATTTGGAAGGTCCTTTGATCGTTCGTGGAAGGCTCGAGATTGAAAAGGATCAGGAAAGGTTTCTCGTTAATCGACAGATGAAGGATCGTTCACCGTATATCCAACTTCAGGATACACTATCCTTCTCTATTGGCCTTAAAGAGGATAACCCTCCCATGCCTGTGCTCTGGGCTAGTGGCGGAGCAGGTTGGTATGAGATTGTTCCGTCTGACACGTATAAAGACATATGCAACACTATGTTTCAGGGCATATCTCTTCACTATGCGATACTAGATCAGTATGAGGCTGCGCTGGAGATGCTTCAAAGAGCAAAGAAGCATTATAAACAAAAGACATTAAGTGACGTCAAGTTAGACCTAAACACGGTCCTCATTAAGGTGTGTACAATTAACTTTTCGGTATATACGCATAGGTGTGCAAACGTGATTCTTTTAATATGTAACTGACCTTTTACGTAGTATGCAGTGAACGTTGGTGATGGCATCACAGTCGCCGAGGCGAAGGAGCGGGTTAAATCCCAAGCCACATTCCTTCTTTCTCATTTCCCAAAAGACACTCAATTTCACCGCCAACTAGCGAGTGAATATCCTGTAAGGTCATCTCGAGTTAATATCAGATTACCATAGTCTAACCTAGTGTACAAGGATATTGTGCGACAACTTGCCACAAAGGAATCAAACGAGGCCAAGATAGCCACAAACTCAGAGCCTAGCGTTCTAGTTGCTATTCCATATCGTGATCAAGAGGTGTCCAACTCTCTTGAGGTGGCCAATGGTAAAAAAACTGGTATGTCACTGCGAGATTTATTGTCTAAAAAGTATCTGCGCATGGACGAGAAAATTGAGCTTCAAGCAGCTGAGAAGGCCGGTATATTAAAAGCTGTGGCTAACTTTACTGCAGGTGGACGGGAGCAACTCGCAAGTCTCATTTCTGGACCTACCTATAACTCTAATCTCGTTACGGCTGATGAGAATGCCAAATTTAATCGATCTAGAGAGTATCACAACGCAGAGAAACGGTTAGACCTACGTACGTCCGAGGAAATTAGTGTGGCTGCAGAGACCGATGAATCCCGTGCATCCCTATCTAGAGACAATAGTCATAACACAGGCTCGTCTTTAGATACTAATCGTTCCGTGCCCACTATCCTTGAGGTCTTACAGGAGCGTCGACAAGAGCTACTCGAAATTATCAGCGGAGAAAGAGCAACACCCGAGCTTCGTACGTTGGGTCTTTCTAAGCTCAGGCACCCTGATGAGCTATCTCAAAGTTACTGGCATACTTATCTATACAAAGTTTTAAGCGTTAAAAAGCCTCGCACAATTTCTGAGGTCTGCAAATACTACGTTCGAGATCTCCTACATGGACTTGGATCGGAGTGGCGCAAGAGTCTATTCTACCAGTGGTTGGAGGCAATCGTCGACCAGGTGCCTACGTTCGACGATCTACCCGAAGAGAAGATGAAAAACATCATGAGGCGCAAGAAGCAACCTTCTCGCAACGGTCGACCTTCTCGTGGGAATCAAGCTTTTGCTTCTACCCAATCTCCTCTTGCAAGCAACCCACCCAGTTCAACCTCATCTCCTTACGTGGCTCGCCCTCCCCCCTTCAATCCTGCTTCTCGTGGATTTATACCCATCATGGAACCCCAGCAACAACCAGAATGGGCTCAAGGGCATCAAACCGCCGATAGAACTCGCACCAGCGGTAAGGTAGCGGGTCTGCGTCCTTCTATTGGTGGCAAGAAACGATTGCGACAAGATACCACCATTGATGGAGATGAAATGGAGTTAGATGACGATGGACTACAGAAAAAAGTATCCAAAAAGTCGCGTTATTCTGATGACGACGACGATGATGGTGATGGGCAAGGCGAGGAACAAAGAGCTACAGTCTCAGGCAATGAATACAGTGCAGAGGAGGGGCGTGCTATAGCTACGGGCATAGTCGATTATTTAACCAAGTCAACAAAGCCTACTAGGAATGGTGTGCACGAAGCATGGGCATGCGATGAACTGGGTTGCAAATTCACTGTCCAAGTTGAGAATGAGCAGGATGCTGAGGCCCTTATCGCGCACCATTATGAATTGCACCATAAAGACCGAACCAGAAAGATCTTATCAAACGGGACGCAGATCCAGAATATAGTTCGCGAGGAGTCCTTCATAACAGGTGGTCGCCCCGTCGGGTATGTTGTCATTGTTTTATACATCTTCGATTAGACCTTACTAACACTTTTCACAGATTTCTCCTTAACCGGGTGAGCCGATATATTGCGACCAAGGAGAGCCAAGAGGACATAGGACATAGCAAACATCAGGAAGCGCAACGTGAAATCCGAAAGATGCAGCACTTACAGTACCAAACTCAGTCGCTAGAACTTGAAGACCAGTCAACACAATATCAAGACCAAGAAGAGCAGCTTGACGTTGATACAGTGCCGGAGTCTAAGCAGCGCGACACTCTACAATAATTTTATCCTCTTGCAATCGGTACACATGGCGGTATCGCAGGTTTTTATTATGTGCGTATGAGGTCCGGGTATGATACGAGGTCTCTACGGTACGACGATTACAAAGGACGGATGATACCCTTTCGCATTTTACATGGTGACTTGGCGTTGGCAAAACCTTTTTTTTCTTTCTCTTTTTTCAACTTGCGATGGTATTTTCCCTTGGGGTTCCCTTGGTGATCCCTTTGGGGGAATTCGCGGGTTTCAACGACTCACCAGGAGACATTTTCCACGTTATTCGAATTTTCTCAAGATGCAAGTCCTATGCCCTCTTACACTTTTTTTGGACTCGTTCCTTTCCACAATTTGGCCAAGGGGCCTTTCATACCTCTATACTACATCCACCGAGAGGAAATTTCTGAGCATGAGAAGGAAGGCTCTACATTTTCGATGGTTTACCCGGGGTATGTCGGGGAAATATCATATGAGCCCGGTGGGCGCGTTGTGTTTCTTGCGATTCACCTACAAGGCAGTTTATGAGATTTGAAGAAGCATCTAGTGCATTTTTCAATTCCTTCGAGAGACTATCTCAGTCTACAAGACACATTTGGTGTGTGTTTTTTTTTAAATCACCCATCACAAGAGGAACTTTGCGTTTCTTTTTTTACAACTTGCCCTCAGAGGCATCTCGTACCTCACACTTGCATATCAGACCTAAGTCCCAGGACCAGGTTCAAAGTTATAGCTTGGGTTTGGCATACGCGTGCACTAGTTGCACCTAGTTGATCTTCGTATTAGCTCGCGTTGCCTCTCCTATACTGTACATAGCTATTTACGAGATGTGTTTTGTTTTTGTTTTTTTCGGTACGATCGAGTTTAATAGTGAGTGTGGTCGAATTGCGATGAATAATACAAATAAAATATGAGTTATACCAGGTGTCTCCTTAATTATGTAGACTTATTTAAAACCAAGTCGCCTGTAAAACTCGTGCACTAACATCATTACAGGAACCCTTCAAGGTTTGGCTAGATTCGTCATTAATCAATCTTTAGGGAAATCAATGATAAATCAAACGAATATTGGATGATCCTCCTGTTCCGAGACCAGTTGCCTATAATAAGTTTCAAGGAACAAATGTCCAACTTAAATCTTCTCTTCCTTTCAACTTACTACTCTACACTACACAGGAAACCAGCTTGTGCCAAAAAATTAATCAACACTCTCTAGCATGATAGGACAGAACAAGTGTCGTTGACTCAAAGGCAGCATCCTAAGTACTATTATTAACTTTCTCGTACTGAACCCTGAGAGAAGCTTACTTAGTAATAGTGTGCCATCAATTTGGTAGAAGAGACTAGTTGTCCAAGTTGATAATCATGGTGGCATGTACATCCAGATTACCTCTTAAGTAGGTACCCTCATAGAACCTATTAATATCAGAGACTTTGGATTGACAATACAATCAACAGAGCACAGGATATTCCCGACTGCCTATGTTAATAATTGGTTTTTATTCTTTTTTTTATCTAGCCATTTTAATTAGCTACGTAGCAATGAGGATCATCTATCTCTTCAGCTCGTGACCACGTCCGCCTGCAAAATTCACATGATAGCTCTCTAGTGACCTCCCTTTGCAGGTTAGGAAAGGATTAGCGACCTGGTACCAGGTGAAAGGGCCTCTAAAGTAGCAGACCTTCTCCTTTTCCGACCGAAACGCCTTGCGGGAACCTAAAGGGCATTGAAATACGTCAACGTCATATATAGATGTGTTGCCGCGTCTTCGAAGACAATACTCCCTACCAAGTCAAATAGGCTAAATAGGCTAATAGAGGGTTACAGCAAAGGGAGCTATTAAACCAAGTAGCATATGCAATCAATAAGCCAAGTGGCATTAATGCTTCATCCGCCAATTTAACGTCTACCTCAACCTCAACCTCCCCACCACGATCAATCTAGCGTGATCGACGGTGGAAATTCTTGGTAGGGGCGGATGAAATTCTAGTTATGCGACAACATAATATACACTTATCGTCGCAGTTGAAGGTATAAGGCGGCTTTATCCCACACGCCCCGGTCGGCGGCGGAGATTTCACTCTTGAGTGTCTTGACACCCGCATGGAGGGCATCGAAAAAGTTGAAGGCTATCTCCAGATCTTCGAAGAAGTGAGTTGCATATGGGACGAATGTACCAGGAAACTCTTGCTTCTTTTGTGTCTTCTGCTCAGGGGTCTCATTAGGATGAATATCGTCAAGCAGTGTTTTGACAGCAATTCCAAGAGCAACATCCGTGTCATTCAAAAAGGGCAATCTAGAAAATATTAGCGCACGGTTCATTATTCTACCTTTCATAGAGGCAAACCTTTGGCCAATCTCCAAATAGTCATCACGCTCTCGTTCCGTCTGTGCAAATAACAACATGGATGCCACGATTGCTTCAATAAGGTCTCTGTCGGTCTCTCGGATAGATGAACTCAGTGATCGGAAACATAAGAAATTCTTGCTGAGAGGGCCGGTATAGCCGTTTGCTTGGTGGCGCAGTTTCAATAGGATGGCACACCGGCTGATAAGCAGGAGGCTCGCCTTATCTTCATCACTTCCATTCATAGGTAAGCCATTTAGTTCCGGGTGCTGGTTCCGGGTGTTAAGTAGGTTAAACCTGAGAAGTTCAAAAGCCAAAAGAACCGCTTCATACAAGCCTGGAACCTGGCTGTGCTTCTCAGCAGTAGACTTGAGTGCCTCAAGAGATATTGCTAAGGCTTGACCCCAGGAAGTAAGTTGGTGGGAATCATCTACGTAGCCACGCAGATGGAGGAAGCGCCAGATTGTGATAGATGATATCAAATCGGCAGAGGCAATGCCCTTAACCTTTTCCTTAGCAATGGTACTCTTGGCGAATTCGGGATTCTTCAGCGCTGTCACTTCAAAGAGAACAGAACCATGCTTAGCATCGGGGAAGTATTTCTCCGCAGCGGCGCTATTGAGGTTCCATGTGTGTGCTCTGTTCATTGCTTGATTCTCCTGGGGGCGGTATTCGATCTTATGAGAATACTTCTCATCGTACCAGACCTTCACAGTAATTGGCTTATACTGTATACCTCTGTGGAGCCGAGGAAGTAAAAGGCTGAGAGCTATCTCTCTTAAGGGCATTAACTGGTTCGTCACTAAATGTCTATATTCTTCCGATTTAACTCCATCTAGTGTCGGATAGATGACGATCTGGCCGTGGGAAATCCAGCTGAGCATGCGTGCTCCGATAAGACCTGTGTTCAAGTAGTGAAATAGCTCGGCTGGCAATTGGTAACCGAGGTATTCCCAGTTGTCTCCAGTCAGTGTATCGAAGTTATGAACTTTGATTTCTCCGGACTCCTCAATATAGATAAAGTGGTCGATACTCATCCTAGCCTTGCGGTACTTCTGTAACCAGTTCGGGTCTCTGCTTTTGCCCAAAATATCATTGAAGGAATTGCAGGCATTTGCAACTGACTTCTCAGAGGTTCGCAGCATGTTAACGGCGTCCTGTACAGTTGGAGGTTGGCGAGCAGTGATTTGAGGCTCTTTCAACGGGGGGAATGTTGGGAGAAACGTTGTGCCTGCCATCAATAGTGCATCGATAAACAATGGCTCAGTCACGCTTAGGGCTCTAATGATGGCCTTCTTGGAGATGGCAGTAAATGTGCCGGCATCCCAATCGATGAACCGAATAACATGATCCTTGATTGGGTAGAGTAGCAACTCCTGGGAGCCCATGATAGCCGAACATTGTTCTGAATCGATCATATCAAAGTAGGCCAGCTTAACGACTTATTAGCTAGAGAATATCAATATAAGAAAAGGATAACTCACTTGCGCTGAGGCATTAAAAGGGGGGACCAAGAAGTGGAGTCCGCGGCGCTTAAGGATACCCTGCAGCAGTGGAAACAGATTGTGGACAGGATAAGCTCCTGTGCCATGTGAGAAACACGCCCCAGTTGTATAATATCCATGGTGATCGTACCTCGATGAGAGCCAAAAGCGGTCACGGCTTCATTGGCCTGGCTTTGGAAATAGAGGCCCCAGGCATTATCGGTGCCTACGATCGCGGCCTTCCCTCTTTGAACAGAAACGGCATCTTCTCCTTCGATAGATTGGCCGTTGAAAATGAAGAAAGGGATAGTTTTGTTGGACTTCCAGCAGTCAAGATCATGTTCGATATGCGATTGAATGCCGGTCAAGCCGCCGAGGGCAGGAAGAAGTGGTTCGTGATAAGGTGCGTTATCGAGAAACAGTTGCAGGTAATAAGAGGCATCAACGGCGATGGCACAATCCTCAAGCTGAGAAACCTCGGCAGATCTACAAATCGTTAATTTCATAATATTAATGTAACGGTAGGTGTTGGGTATTACTTACGCCACTTGATCATTGATCCATTGATCCTCAAAAGCATCTATATAGAAGCCAATTAGCGACAGAGCTACCCAATGAAAGGAGCAGTAAAATGATAAAGGGAAAATATCATGGTCTTTCTATGAAGTACCATCTAAAGCGCCTCGGGCCCTCGCCAATCCCCTCCCCCATTCAGTTCTCCGCGATTTAGGGCAGCAAGAGAGACCACTAATGTTCACAAGCAATCCTTCCCGACGAAGCCATTCGAAAGCCCGGCTCAGATCAGCCTCGTCAAACGAGACAAGGGTGTCTAGCTTGTGCAATTCAAGCATCGCAGCTGCGAGATTATGCAATCGAGTATTGGAATCCGTGATTTCGGACAGGGCGTCGCCGGAAAGCCGTATAAGAAACGGTACTGTTGGAGACCGCAGGCGTGGTTTGCGAATGTATACGAGGACAATGCGAAGACGTGCGAAGGAGGAAGACGCAATAGGAAATAGGATTTGAAGCAGGACCACGATGTTCCGTCAGGTTGTAGAAGAAGCGTGGACAAAACTTACTCGGCATCTTGAAGGTATACTCTGCGCAAGATCAAGCGCTTAGTCGAGCGCTCTTTCTTGCTGGTGTATAAGGTCTTGGGGTCTTGGGGTTATGTCGCTTTACTATGACGAAGGTAGAAATGAGGAAACCAAAGCTCACGGCTCAAAATCGCAGGCTAGAAAGAGGACAAGGTGGGGCTGACAGGTATATGGTAAGGTATGGTATGGTACCTAGATATTAAAAAAAGGAAAAGAAAAGAAAAGGAATGACTGAGCTTGACATAAATAGAAAGAAATCTATGTTGGGGCGGAAAGAAGAAGGCAGCGCGATAACAAGGCAAGATGCACCTCTCTCTCTCTCTCTCTCTTATTTTTTATTTTTTTTTCCTTGCTGGGTGCAACTGCTGTTTGGGGGAAACACCTCTGTTGTAAGGTTCGAAGGTGAGGTAGGTAGGTACGACTCAAGGTCAAAGCCTCGCGGAGGTAAGACAAGGGTTGTGCGACTAGCCTGCTAGAAGTAGCGACGCTACGGGCATGGGACCCCTGAACTAAGCTCTATCACTGGTATTGTACGGATCCGTACCTACCTACGATAACGGGATTAAGACCCCCTTTAAACCAATACAATTTGCATACCCCGAATTACCAAAATAACAAACCCATATCACCTATTATTAACAAGAAGCAGTTACACAACTACTATTATTTACAAGTAAATACACTAGATCACGGGCATCCTATAAATGAAGTAACAATTATTCATTTTATCTTAATATGTACCTAGATACCCATACAAAATAATCCATAGAATCTAGGCAACCCTGTTTCTTTAATAATTCGTACAACCGACACTTACACCAGTGACAATAGTAGGTAGAAACCTTCAAATTACATTAAGTCACTCTATGCGGCCCGCTAGTCCAGATGGTTTTATAATCAAAAGCGGGTGTTTGCAGCGTTATTTTATAGTACTTACACCATGAAGATTGCCGTAGTCACGCACCATCCAGGGACATCACGCCGGCAGTATTAACCCAATGCAAGACAAATGTCTATTAGCTTAGAAGCTTGCGGTGGCAGGTGATAATACCCAAAAGAGGAGTTCAGAGTAAACAGTATAGCGGTTGTATTAGTAGCCAGAGACGAGAGCCCATTAAACATTCCAATTTCTGCGACCCCCCCTTCCCCGCGGTACAGCCTGGGCAGGTGAATTTATCTCCTTGGCAAACCCAACAGCAACCTTCGTCGACTACGGAAATAAAATCGGGAACGTCAACGAAACTGTAGAGACAATGAAGGGGATCGGTCGGTGAGTTGTCTGGAGCAATATCGAAAGCGGTATCCAGACCAGAAAGCTGCTTTAGCTCGGGCACTTCGAGTTCTACATATTCTACTCCCAGAATCAGATAGTTTGAGAAAACGTCTATTTTCTCACCATCTTCGATGCATTCCGCTGCATTACCGTCTTCATTAACGTCGGACTCGTGCCTACAACATCGGACAAGCATACTGCCGGGTGAGGAGCCGTCTGATATAGCAAAAACCTAGCTTGGTAGTATCGAGGAGTAGTAGTTCATCGTTTCAGGCAGCAGAGGCCCTTACCCTCGAAAAGGCTACATGGTATGCCCGAGTCTAGGTATCTAGGTACTTAGGCATCACGTAGAATCTTCCTTATAAACTGTGGCTATATCACCGATCACAAAACAACACGGGAGCGGAGGTCGCTTCGGCCGAGAGTGGGACCGCACGCCGGTTCGATGAATTAGCCGTACACGGACCGTGCCTTCAATAAGCTTATCTCTTATCGGTTTGTGTCCTTTTGAGAAAAGACGATCAATTGTAGCACGTAAGTATCATTGGTGTGAAATAAAACAGAATTTTAGCTTCTCAAGATAAGGTACCTATAATTATATTATATTAGCAAAGCATCCTATCTTAAAACTCGCAATTAAACCCAAGGTTTGTTACAATGAATTCGACCAAGATTACCGGTTTGCGGGTAACAATTGGATATGTAGGTACAAATACCTAGGTACCTAATTATCTTAGTAACTAAACCGTCATCGTCCGTCTTTAGAGAGTCGAATCCCGACTCGGCATCAAACATATTAAACATATATATAATATAACATACAACACATCACATCACATCACATCACATCTCAACTATGGCTGGAGCCGCGACACTTCCCGTCATCGATATTTCGGCCGAAGGCGTAGACCAAACTCGGATCGCCAAGGAGTTGGTAGACGCCGCGATTGATTACGGGTTTGTCTATATCAAGAGTCGAGATATTTCGGCCGGGCAAATAGACAACGCCTTTAACGTGGTAGGTAAATCTATTATCTGATCAGGTCACATCACATCTTACTATACTGCTTAAAATATGAATAATGATCGGATCCTAACCCCGTCTCGCGTGCCTATACAGTCTCGCATCTTATTCGACTCGCCCCTCGAGGACAAGCAGAGATGTAAGATTGAGAAGAACAACCAGGGCTGGTCCGGTATGCATACTGAGACCCTGGACCCCAAAACTCAGCGAGTAAGCCGTACCACCAAAGACCAACTTCCCGAGACTGACATCTAGTCTCTAGGTAGGAGACTTCAAAGAGTCAGTATATACACACACACACACACACACAACTCAATCTCTATTTCACACGTAGCAGCGTAAACCCTAGGCTGACTTTAACTTCCAAGGGGCTTCAACTTCGGCCCCTTCGTCAACGGCAAAGCCACCCAGCCCATCCCGCAGCCCGTCGAGCCGCACCAAGCTGACCTCGCCGAGTTTCGGGGCGCATGTCACAACCTATGCCGGAAACTGCTCCTCCTCTTCGGCATCGGACTCGGCGTGAGCACTAACCCCCCGGATTCGTGTCACCCTGTCTAACCAGTCCAAAGGTCAATCCTCCGCAGTTCTTCTCCGCTGCGCATGATCCTAATTCGCCGTCGGGATCCATCTTGCGGTTCTTGTACTACCCGCCGCCAAGCAGAACGCCGGAGGCGCATCACGACGACGTGCGAGCGGGCGCGCACTCGGATTACGGGTCTATCACTCTTCTATTCAGGTTGCGCGGCCAAGCCGGCCTCGAGATCCTCGAGCCCCGCACCGGCCGCTGGGCTCCTGTTCCCGTCGATCCGCCTAGCGGTAACAAAGACGAGCTCGTCGCCGCGCCACCCCCTATTCTCGTCAACATAGGCGACCTGCTATCGTACTGGACTAATGGACTGCTTCGCAGTACCGGTATGTTGTATCAGACATCTCCTATTTCTCCACTTATTCTACAAAGCCCACCTGGATCCCTTATCGAGTATTTATTCATTAACAACCTGCACCAGTCCACCGTGTCGCCTTCCCCTCAGCGCCCGAGACCCTCGCCGCCGGGGAATCGACCGCTGACCCGCGGTACTCGGTCGTCTACTTCTGCCACCCGACCAACGACACGCTGCTAACCCCCGTTCCGAGCGAGCGTGTCGAGGCCGCGAGCGGAAACGAGGGCGCCACCGCTCAAAAGCAGGGACTGGCCGGAGTCAAGAAGGTACTGACGGCAGACGAACACCTACAGATGCGGTTGCAGGCGACGTATTTGCAGATGTACGGAAAGGATGGGGAGAAGAAGCAAGTAATAGATAGCGAGGGAGAAGCGACCTGAGCTATGGGCCAGAGGTATTTACCCACATGTATGTACGAGGGACACGTTCACATAACCAACGACACGCACTAGTAAAAAAAATGAGTTATCCGGACCGTTACCAACATCCCGGTCTGGATGGAATAGCAAGTCCATACGAATAAGCCGTATCTCTACAAGCATCACGTCTTCGGCAATCCGATTCCCGTACGGGATAGCAAGGTATCCGCGAAGCAAATCCTCTTACCCAACCGTACTACCACATTTGCCAGCACCATCACACAACCATCCCACAACGCAACCCATCCCCCCTCCCGCGAGGTCCTTCTCTACCTCCCCTTCCACCCAGCACCACGCTCCACGACAGAAGTCACAGTGGCACGTAACTCCCCAACGTCCCCTCCGTATCCCCTTCTCATCGCCCCTCACGACGTCGCCAAGGTCATACCCATCCATCATCCATAACACCTTTACGCACCGCACCATACGATCCCCCCCCTCTCCCCTAACCTGCCATAAGGGTTCTTCCGCCCCTTCACGTGCTAGAGTCGCTGGACCGGCGGTCGATGCGGTGTAGGGTACACCGCATAGCGATGTAGGAGCCGTGGGGGGTAGGGGAGCCGGAATTAGCCCGACATAACGGTATTTAGAGAGCGACCTAGGGTTAGGTACCTATGCCATGGACAAGAGAGTCTAGGCTAAACTGAGATATCTCAACTTAACTTACCTTAGGTGGACGGCTGTAACGTAGATGTTTACAGCGATACTTGGATTCACCTTTATCCATATACTTCCTGTCATAAGGACCAATGCCAAAAAGGCTCTCCACGCGTATAATCGCACCTCCTCAATTTTAGCCACGATGAAACGATGTACCCAGTAGACACTAGTTGTTACTGTACGGACTACACATTTCTTCTAACCATACAGTCAGGTAAGCAGCATAATCAGCAACCAAACATCGTAGATCGCAGTAAATTATATGAGCAGAGCTATTCTGGCCTCGGCCCTCCCGACTCCCGGCCAGCCTGGGTATTTCAAATGCCCACGTCCCAAACCACACGAGCCGCTAAACTCCTGCTTTGTATTGAGAAAATCGACACTTCTCCGTAAATCAGCCAACCGGATATATGATTCCTTCAGACCTCTACCAGTTCAATTGACACGCAGAGTGATTCTTACTCCCTCCCTTAATCCTAAACCATAGTAAACTTTTTTTTATGATAACTGGCCCCATTTCTTCTTTTTTAATAGCCCGTCCCGTCCTATGACCCGTCCAGGAAAAAAAAAAAAGCAAACCCCGCTAGTCATCCAGGTCGCTTCAGGCATTCCAGGATGTAGCGAGAATGTAGAGAACTTTTGTAACCCAACGCCGATTCGTGTGTAGAAGATGATTATTACTGGGCAACGCTCTGGTTGTTAAGCATGGTATCACCGACAGCCTATGCATTAGTGACGACCGGACGCCTCCGCCAGTTTTCAAATGCATTATCCTATGATTTCTTGCCAACCGAATATGCTTTCCTATCATATAACCGTCGTTGTTGGTCTGTGCCGAGCCGGAGGCTTGTCTAGTAGCCGATCCCATGTAAATGCTTTAGAAGAACAATGCGCGAGGGGGTTAAATAGCGACTATGTGCCTTGAACCTCGTCCTCTACAGAAATGTCCAATGCCGCGAATCATATCAAGCTCTTCTCGCATCTTTGATTATTGGGAAGGTCTTGGTGCGCAGTAACTCATTACCTATGCTAGCCATGATTCTTCGTCTCGCTTGAGTCCTCTCTGTGATTCTTTTTGTTAGTCATCGCACTGTGCATGGGGTCGTCTGCTTCTAGACGATTATATGGGCAGCCTTATCCCAGCAATTGAACACGCTCTCGCCTTGAAGTAGGTTTGGAGCACCAAGTATTGCTTACCATTATTAATCCTTCATCCAGCGAATCATCATCATCACCCTCGCCATCTTCTTCATCACCATTATCAACCGCCTCTTCAGCCTCGTCCGCGGGTCCTTCAAAATCGGGTGGCTCATCACCACCAAACATCCAAATCATCCCATTTGCCTCTTCTTCTAATGGAAAAATCTCGCGGGCGTACTCTTCTAGTCCTCTGGGTCCTTCCCATAACGCTAAAGCATCTTCGGGGCATCTGCTTTCGAGTTCTAGGTCACCGAAGTAAGGCGGCTGCTTCTTAGGGTCTGTGTTCTTCGGCGAGAAGAGCTTCTCCAAAGCCTCGAGCTGTTCCCGATAGCCCTCTGGAATCTTCACTCTTACTTCTATGGGCCCATGCTTGTAGCGAACCCGCCTGCCCACTCCTCGCTCGAACGCCTTACAGGCTTCTACGGGCGTTAGATATTCGTAGGCTAACGCTATACGCTTTCCATTCCATTTTTCTGGGCCGTCCTTGAATAGCTGAATAATAGCCGGTCCGACATCATGTTCGGCGTCTAACCAGGGAAGCTTAGCGTGCGGGTGGAAAGGGGCTTGCCATACGAAGGAACCATCTGGTTGTAATTCCATGCAGAATAACGGGTAGCGAAGCGACGTGAAATTGTTATTGTAGATTCCAGTGTAAACGAAAGTAGCTGGTAGCCCTATTTTCCGAACGTAGTTTTCCACCTCATGCTTAGCTGCCCAAAGGGGTAGCGAGGGCCATTCTGGATTATAAGCTGCATGATCGGGCATGGATGAATATACGTAATGCTGCACGCCGGCCTTCTTTGCTGCGTCCGCAATAGCTTCCCCTATTTGTATTTCATTTCCGTAGAACGTTGTATTTATGAAAGCTAACTGGGCGCCGTTGAATAACTGCGAGATTAGAGAATGGTTGACCAGAATACCCGGGAGGTGGCCGTGAACAGTAACATCCCTTTTGTCGTCGGGTTTATTTCGAAGGTAGAGCTCTCCGACGAAAACTGTCACGTTGGGGTTCGTTGAAACTTCGGTGGCTATAACACCCTCTAGGTTACGAAGCTGTGCGCGGACTCTATAACCTACAGCGGTTGCTATCCGGATTAAAGAGGCAGCTTGACGACCACTCGCATTGATAATAGCAATGGTTTTATCTGGTGACGGTGTTGACCGTTTTAGAGGGCGATACGTTAACGAGTTGTTTCTAGACATAGCTGTAAGAGGCGAGCTCTCCGAGTAAGAAGACCGCGTATGCTTGTGTCTTGTACCTTGGGTCGCCGAGGACTTGGGAGAGGAAGCATTGCTTTTCTCTGCAGGTGCTGGTCGAAAAACCAGGTCAGTCCGAATTGGAATAGGATTTGTGGAAGGCATGGCGAAGCAGGTGTAGTTCCCACTGGGGGGGTCTTTTTAACACACTGTGAGCTTTTTGTGTAACACGAAAGAGCTAGGCTATCAATATCGTGAAAAAAAAAATGGAGGCGAGCTCGGACAGCTAGACAGGCGCGTGACGTTTCAATGATGCAAGAAACGAAGAGACCAAGCCGAAGCCGCAATTATGAAAAAGGAAAGGAAGCCGGTACGCCCATTGAAAGAAAACTGTAAGAAGAAGCTGTTGGAGAATAGGAGTTGTGGTGTGGGTTGACTTTGAAGGGTAAGGTAAGGTAGTAAAGGGCCAATGGGGCCCAACTTATTTCTAGGGTTGACGATAGTAGTTCTTTTCTTGCTCAGGTGGATAGAAAAGTAAACAAGGTAGAGACAAGGTAAGGTAGGTAAAGACAAGGTAAGGTAAGGTAAAAGGAAAAGATAGCGTGGAACCAAAGGGAAAAAAAGCTCAGGTGACTTATGAGAAGAAGACCTAAGTAGAAGTAAGAAGTGGGAAAGTAAAGTACTGAAAATCAACTAAAAAAGTTAGGTAACCCAAAGAGAGAGGGAAAAAATCAAGATAGGTAGGTACAGTTAGTAGGTAAAGTAAGGTAAACGTAAGGTAAAAAAAAAGGTAGTAGGCACAAGTTTTTTTTTTTGTTTTTTTTTTTTCTTAATTTTTAATTTTGCCGGCGGTTGGGTAGTCGTGACCGTTAAACTTGACCGTGGGCCTTGGATAGTGGGAAGGTTCAAGTCTGTTTCCAGTCTAACAAGAGCCTAAGGTACCTCTTAGGTTGGTAAAGAGCCAGGCACGCAATATCCTTTAGTCGGAATATCTGAAAGTCTGAAAAGTGGATAATATACTACCGCTGGGATTTTTTAACCACCTGCAAAGTCCCGATTGAGGACCTTGACGGAGGTACCCTTGGCTTTCGGGCGGGTTAGTACTTAAGCGTAGTTGGTATAGTTTCGTAGCGAACCTCCAAGGGTGGGTTAGTATGTAGAGAAGAAGAAGAAAAAAAAGAAGAATATCGTATAACATAATACGATACGGGGTTCACACGTAGATAGGTAGTTATGCGCCTACGTATATATATAGTTTAAGAAAGGAGGTATTTATACCCAGGTACCCACGCATGTATGCCTATATCCGCAGGCAAGTTATACGATATATAGCATAGTTATAGTATGTGGTCAACTAAAGTAGGTAGGTACGTAATAGCAAGGTAGGCCCGGTGGATCGATCAAATGTTGTATAAGAAGAATCTTCATAGGTTAGGAAGCAGAGGAGGGTTAAAGTACCTACATAAGCGGACGTACCTATACTGATGGGCATGCCTTACATGTATGCACATCGCTAATATAAAGAAGGTATAGTACGTTATTACTATATACTAGATAGGTTGGAAAAGGGACATGGAGGGTATGACGAGAAGCGGACTATTAGATACATGCACCATGTAGGCTAGATAGATATTGGGTTGGCATCGGTTGGCATGGGTTCCAGGGTTGGTAGGTATGGATGGGATGGATGGGTTGGTTATGAGTAGGTAGGCAGGTTGGCCAGAGGGGCTCTTTCGTGAAATCCGGGGAACTGCCACCAGTAATTTGATCTAATCGACTAATCGACCCTAACCGGAGAAAGTTTTGCATACTTACCTACCCAGGTATCTATGTGCTAACGAGAGGTAGCATCAAGGGTCGATAGTAGTATGAAGTAACCAGGGGAGCGCACAAAGGGGAAAAAATAGAAGAATAAGATCAAGAACTAAAGAAAATCCACCTCTTCTATCAATAATATGTAGGTACCTAGGTACTTACATATAAGTAGTCGACCTATCTCCCTTACGTTGACAGATGACGTTCAAAATTCCTTATCTCAACTTCATATACAGACGCGTGTATATATGTATTAAGATACGCAAAAGACCCATCTTATGTATGTAAGATTGATTAAAGGGCAATCCTAACAAGGAGAGGCTGACGGCAAATGCGAAATTGTACATGTATACAATACAGTAGCATATACCTACGTAGATATATGGGTACCTAGTACCTAATAGATAGGTAGGTAGGTAGTGGATATAAGATAGGTAGCTTACCACATGTAAACTACCTACTTATAGACCGTACAAAAAAAGAAGAAGCACTTACATTAATCGAAGCGATGTCTCGAAATAGGTACCTACCCAACACTACCCGTCCAACCAGCTTTATGTGGTAAGGTCTGGTCGCACGAATAGCCCAATAAGAATGCGCTAAGTTAGACTAGAGCATGGACGGTGAGATGGAAAAAAAAAAAAAAAAAAAAAAAAAAAAGTCTAATACACCACCAGTTAGCTTATTAGTAATGAAAGTCGGAAAGCGGCTCAGACTAAAATAGGTTCAGGGTAAGTAAAGATGACTGGTCATGTACACTAGATGTAAGGGAATAAAGTATACAGGAATGCACGCGTGCTGCTCAATATAAAATATAAGTACATGTACTTTATCCACGTATACACGGACCCGACCTCCTCTGTACCTAATGTATAAGGTGGCATAATTACATAGGTACCTGGGTACCTAACATACTTCCATACCTTAGGTATTATATCCTTGATAATTAGGGGTTAATCTAGACAAGTAAGTATTTGATGGATAGGTAGGTAAGTTTGTCGTAAATACTACGGTTGAGAGCGGTGAGTGCGTCGGTATACTCGAAAGGGATTTCATGAGCCAAACGCATCTAGTGATAATCATATTCCCCCAAGAGATTGTTGGTTATCGTGTACAGCATCGCATGGGAATCGTGGGAATAGGCATCCGATACCTAGTACCTATTTTTCATCAATTAAAATCGACAGGTTTTCCCTTATCGCTTTTCCCGGGATATAACTCGCCGATCCGATACGTGATTGATCGCATGCGGTATCAATGGTAATACTTAAATCAGGAGGGTGGCTCAAGTTGATTGGCTCAATCCATCATGCGGTCTGATTATGGAATACAACGAGATCGGAGCCTGACCGAACATCATATGTACCTACGTTATGTACCTACCTAGATACCTACCTAGGTATGTACCCAAGAGACCCAGGTACCTTCCTCAATTTGTGTGAATCCAAGGGATCTTTCGCTGTTTTTTTTGTTTTTTTTATTGACTGTACGGTACCAGGCATAGGTACCTACCCGATTACTTACCCAAGGTTAGTAGGTATGGGCGCGTAAGAGGTATCTGATGTTTCTTCGATGTTCCTAATGTTACTTTAAGGAATGGAGACGACTTGGCGAGTTTTAGCTAATGGGAATTGCCAGGTCCATTTATATGACAGCTGTTAATCACGTTTTCGGGTTCGTCTCTTAAAGAGTTTTTGGCCTGGCCCAATACTCTCTCGGTTTTGGATAAGTGGGAGCTGGTAGGTAACAAGCCGGTTCAGTTTCATGACGGCACAGCTTATCAAAATGAAGAGGGACACAAAAAAAAGGGTAAAAAAGGAAAATTTTTCTTCTGGTTCCTGTTTCTGTTTCTTGTCGACGGGGAACAAACTGGATACCGGCATGATTAAGATTATGTAAAACGATGGAGCACCGTTGGTCGGCTACGGGTTAATGCGTCTAAAGATATATGCACTTACATAACAGCCTTCCACTAAATTCGCCTGTAATATCCTGTATATCCTGTATTATCCATAATAACCCTCCCTAAGAGTCGGGAAATAGCACCTAACCTAAAGGTACCTAAACCTTACAGGAGGTAATAGGTACCTATCCATTGCCCAGTATCCGCCGTTTATTGTCATGGTAATACCTAAACCCCTTTAATCATCTTTTACATATAATGTTCTACGTGTAAGACTTCTAACCTAACCTAGTCGACTTTGTGGGATTCGTCTTACGATCCTTTCTTCTAGAGGCAGGTATTTCTCTAGATGATTAAAGGATAAAAAAAAACCAAAAAAACCGGCATCATATAATCGCAAGGATAGACAGAGGGTCCTAAAAGATGCTCGTACCTAATCGGACCTATGCTAGCTTCCACATGCCACATAGGGAGAAGAACTTAGGGGGTATAAGGTATTATACCCCTAGCCTTACCGTTGCTCTCATCTCGTAGCGAACGCGATAGGCACACCTATCTGACGGATTTATCTGATTCTGATTAGAGGATCCAAAGAAAGGCTGGTAACTAAGGTAGGTTGGATCACCCCCTTTCGCCCCGTGGCGTTGCGGAGAGCATCAATTACGCATCAAAACCACATGGTTTGACGGGTCCGGTCCCCGTAAACGCAAAGGCGCATTGCGTTGCGACGGTACGAGCATCGATGTACGCCGTAGATAATATTCTTTGCGCTCTAATCGAGTAGCCGCAGGGTGATGATGATGATGATGATGATGATAATAATCGAGGGGTGCAGATTTCCCTCCTTTGGGGGGGGGGGGGGGGGGGGGGGGGGGGGGGGGGGGGGGGGGGGGGGGGGGGGGGGGGGGGCGGCGCGCGGCGGGGAGCGGCGGGGGGGTC